>RCNN01000160.1:0-69929 GCA_003667245.1 Heterostelium multicystogenum | reverse complement strand
TCGGCCAGATGGACCCCGGCGTCCTGATCGCCGCCGTCGACAAGGCCGGCTACACCGCCCACCCTGCCCCAAAGCGAAACCGCCACCCAGGCCAGCCAGGAACAACGCCTGAGCCCATGAACGCTGGGTCGCTGCTTGCTTGGCAATTCTGCTCGCCGCGCCGTTGGTGCTGCCGATGCTGGTGCAACCGTTCGGGCTGCACTGGATGCTCCCGGCCTGGGTACAATTTGCCCTGGCCACCCCGGTGCAATTCATCTTCGGTGCGCGCTTCTATATCGCGGCCTGGAAAGCCGTGCGCGCCGGAGCGGGCAATATGGACCTGCTGGTCGCCATCGGCACCAGCGCCGGTTACGGCCTGAGTATCTATGAATGGCTCACGGCGTCCGCCGGCACAATGCCCCACCTGTATTTCGAAGCCTCGGCGGTGGTGATCGCCCTGGTGCTGCTGGGTAAATACCTGGAAAAGCCGCGCCAAGCGCCAGACCGCTTAGCGCCATCCGTGCCCTGGGAAGCCTTGCGCCCCCGAGCGGGCGATTCAAGTAATCGACGGCCGCGAGCAGGACGTCGCCATCACCGCCCTCAAGCTGAATGACCTGGTGCTGGTCAAACCCGGCGAACGCTTCCCGGTGGACGGCGAAGTGGTCGAAGGCCAAAGCCACGCCGACGAAGCCTTGATCAGCGGTGAAAGCCTGCCGGTGCCGAAGCAGCCTGGCGACGCAGTCACCGGCGGCGCCATCAACGGCGAAGGCCGGCTGCTGGTGCGTACCCTGGCCCTCGGCGCGGAAAGCGTGCTGGCGCGGATCATCCGCCTGGTGGAAGACGCCCAGGCCGCCAAGGCACCGATCCAGAAAACTGGTGGATAAAGTCAGCCAGGTGTTCGTGCGGTGGTGCTGGGCTGGCCTTGGCCACGCTGGTCGGCTGGTGGCTGTATGGCGCACCGCTGGAGGTCGCGCTGATCAATGCGGTGACCGTATTGGTGATCGCCTGCCCTTGCGCCCTTGGCCTGGCCACACCTACCGCCATCATGGCCGGTACCGGCGTTGCCGCCCGCCACGGCATCCTGATCAAGGACGCCGAAGCCCTGGAGCGCGCCCATGAAGTCAGCGCCGTGGTGTTCGACAAGACCGGCACCCTGACCTCCGGCGCACCAAAGATTGCGCACCTGGCCGCCATTGACGCGCAATCAAGGGGCGCTGCTGCAACAGGCCGGCGCGCTGCAGCGCGGCAGTGAACACCCATTGGCCAAGGCGGTGCTGGATGCCTGTGCCGAACAAGGTTTGAACGTCGCGGATGTCAGCGCCAGCCAATCCCTTACCGGGCGTGGCATTGCAGGCACCCTAGATGGCCGGCAACTGGCGCTGGGCAACCGTCGCCTGCTGGAAGAAACCGGCTTGAGCACCGGTGATCTCGCCGACTCGGCCAGTGCGTGGGAGGCCGAAGGCCGCACCTTGTCCTGGCTGATCGAGCAAGGCCCGCAGCCCCGCGTGCTGGGTTTGTTTGCCTTCGGTGACACGCTTAAACCGGGCGCCCTGCAGGCGATACAGGCACTCAAGGCTCGGCATATCAGCAGCCACCTGCTGACCGGCGATAAACCGTGGCAGCGCCCGCGTGGTCGCCGAAGCCCTGGGCATCGATGACGTGCACGCCGAGGTGTTGCCTGCGGACAAGGCGGCTACCGTCCGCCGAGCTGAAAAAGACCGGCGTGGTGGCAATGGTCGGCGACGGCATCAACGACGCACCGGCCCTGGCCGCGGCCGACATCGGCATCGCCATGGCGGCGGCGGTACCGACGTGGCGATGCACGCGGCAGGTATTACCCTGATGCGCGGCGACCCACGGCTGGTGCCGGCAGCCCTGGAAATCAGCCGCAAGACCTATGCGAAAATTCGACAGAATCTGTTCTGGGCCTTGTGTATAACTTGATCGGCATTCCGCTGGCGGCGTTCGGCCTGCTCAACCGGTGATGGCTGGCGCGGCCATGGCCCTGTCCAGTGTCAGCGTGGTGAGCAACGCACTGCTGTTGAAAACCTGGAAACCCAAGGACCTGGAGGACGAGCGTCCATGAACATCGGCCAAGCAGCACGCCAAAGCGGCCTGAGCGCGAAGATGATTCGTTACTACGAGTCCATCGGCTTGTTGAAGGCCGCCCATCGCACCGACAGCGGCTACCGCATTTATGGCGTCGATGACTTGCACACCCTGGCGTTTATCAAGCGCTCGCGGGACCTGGGGTTTCCCTGGAAGAGGTCGGCAAGTTGCTGACGCTGTGGCAGGACCGGGGACGCGCGAGTGCCGACGTCAAGGCGCTGGCCCGCCAGCATATCGATGAGCTGAACCAGAAGAATCCGCGAGCTGGGGCAATTGCGCGATACGTTGCAGGACCTGGTGGAACACTGCCAGGGTGATCACCGGCCGGATTGCCCGATTCTCAGGGAGTTGGCGTCGGGCAGTTGTTGCACCTGAGCAAGTTTAAACCAGGCATGCACGGAACCTAATGTGGGAGCGGGCTTGCTCGCGAATGCGGAGTGTCAGTCAATACATCAGTTGACTGAACCAGCGCTTTCGCGAGCAAGCCCGCTCCCACATTTGGATATCCACTCGCCGTTGGATCACTGCATCCAGGGCGGCGGTGGCGGCTCTTCCGACGCTTTGCTCGGTGGCGCATCGTCTGCCGCACGAGTTGCTGACCTCTGGCAGGACCGGGGCCGTGCGAGTGCCGACCTGAAGGCGCTGGCCCGCAAGCATATCGATGAGCTGAACCAGAAGATCCGCGAGTTGGGGCAATTGCGCGATACGTTGCAGGACCTGGTGGAACACTGCCAGGGTGATCACCGGCCGGATTGCCCGATTCTCAGGGAGTTGGCGTCGGGCAGTTGTTGCACCTGAGCAAGTTTAACCAGGCATGCACGGAACCTAATGTGGGAGCGGGCTTGCTCGCGAATGCGGAGTGTCAGTCAATACATCAGTTGACTGAACCAGCGCTTTCGCGAGCAAGCCCGCTCCCACATTTGGATATCCACTCGCCGTTGGATCACTGCATCCAAGGCGGCGGTGGCGGCTCTTCCGACGCCTTGCTCGGTGGCGCATCGTCTGCCGCGCGAATCGCCTGGCGACGCTCTTCATCGAGCCGCGCCGCTTCGATCTCGCGGATAACACCGCCCACGTCAGCCAGCTCTTCCGGTTCGTCGAACTCGCCGGTCAACACACTGGCCGGGTGCAGAGTGCCGGCTTCATACAGCGCCCACATCTCCTTGGCGTACTTGGTCTTCTTCAATTCCGGGGCAAAGCGCCCGAAGTAGGAAGCCATGTTGCCCACATCCCGTTCCAGCATGCTGAACGCGTGGTTGTTGCCCGCGGCATCCACCGCCTGAGGCAGGTCGATGATCACCGGGCCCGTCGGCGTCAGCAGCACGTTGAACTCGGAAAGGTCACCGTGCACCAGGCCGGTACACAACATCAGCACGATCTGGGTAATCAGGAAGGCGTGGTATTCGCGGGCCTGGTCCGGCTCCAGCGTCACGTCGTTCAAACGTGGCGCCGCGTCGCCGTATTCATCGGCCACCAGCTCCATCAGCAGCACGCCTTCGAGGAAGTCGTACGGCTTGGGCACGCGAACACCCGCACCGGCCAGGCGAAACAGCGCCGCTACCTCAGCGTTCTGCCAGGCGTCTTCGGTTTCTTTCTTGCCGAACTTGGAGCCCTTGGCCATGGCCCGGGCCTGACGGCTGTTGCGGACCTTGCGGCCTTCCTGGTATTCGGACGCCTGACGAAAACTTCGTTTATTCGCCTCCTTGTAGACCTTGGCGCAACGTAACTCGTTGCCGCAGCGCACCACGTAAACAGCTGCTTCTTTACCACTCATGAGTGGGCGCAGCACCTCGTCGACCAGACCGTCCTCGATCAGGGGTTCAATGCGTTTAGGAGTCTTCATCAGCTTTTATTGTGGGTCCTTTATTACCAAACACGCGTATGGCACTCGTTATACGGCAATCCTCTCGCCGCGGGGAGAGGGTACCGACCTTTGACCGCTTAAGAATGCATCCAATATGCCAAATTGACCGGCGGCCCGATCATAGCCGAGATCAGCGCTCAATAATCGCGGTGACGCCCTGGCCTCCGGCGGCGCAGATCGAGATCAGGCCCCGGTCCTTGCCGGCTGCGTCCAGCAGCTTGGCCAGGTTGGCGACGATACGCCCACCCGTGGCAGCAAACGGATGGCCGGCGGCCAATGAGCTGCCCTTGACGTTCAAGCGGCTGCGGTCGATAGAGCCCAGCGGTGCATCCAGCCCCAGGCGGGTCTTGCAGTAATCCGGATCTTCCCAGGCTTTCAGCGTGCACAACACTTGGGCAGCGAAGGCTTCGTGAATCTCGTAGTAATCGAAGTCCTGCAGGGTCAGGCCATTCCTCGCCAGCAGGCGCGGCACGGCGTACACCGGCGCCATCAGCAGGCCTTCGGCGCCGTTGACGAAATCCACCGCCGCCGCTTCGCCATCGCGCAGGTAGGCGAGAATCGGCAAGCCGCGCTCCTTGGCCCAGGCTTCACTGCCCAGCAGCACCAACGAGGCGCCATCGGTCAGCGGCGTCGAGTTACCGGCGGTGAGGGTGCCCTTTTCACTGCGCTCGAAGGCGGGCTTGAGGCTGGCGAGTTTTTCCAGGGTCAGGTCGGGGCGCAGGTTGTTGTCGCGGGTCAGGCCAAGAAAGGGCGTGAGCAAATCGTTTTGCCAGCCTTCGGCGTAGGACGCAGCCATTTTCTGATGGCTTTCCAGCGCCAACTGATCCTGCTCGGCGCGGGGGATCTGCCAGGTCTGCGCCATCAGCTCGCAATGCTGGCCCATGGACAATCCGGTGCGCGGCTCGCCGTTGCGCGGCAGCTCCGGCTTGAGGTGATGGGGACGAAGTTGTAACAAGACTTTAAGTTTATCCGCCATGGATTTGCTGCGATTGGCTTGCAGCAGGATTTTGCGCAGGCCCTCATTCACCCCGATAGGCGCGTCGGACGTGGTGTCGACGCCGCCGGCAATCCCGCTTTCGATCTGCCCCAGCGCAATCTTGTTCGCCACCAGCAACGCGGCTTCCAGCCCCGTGCCACAGGCCTGCTGAATATCGTAGGCCGGGGTTTGCGGCGACAGGCGCGAGCCCAGCACGCACTCGCGGGTCAGGTTGAAGTCGCGGGAATGCTTGAGCACCGCCCCGGCGGCCACCTCGCCAATACGCAGGCCGTGCAGGTTGTAGCGTTCGATCAGACCTTCGAGGGCGGCGGTCAACATCGCCTGGTTGCTCGCCGTGGCGTAAGGGCCGTTGGAGCGGGCGAAGGGGATGCGGTTACCGCCAATGATCGCTACACGGCGCAATTGAGTCATGGAAAGCTCCCTTGAGGTTATGGGGTGAATCTCTGAGCCTAGCCTAGGCTCAATCGAACGACTTTCACCTATTGATGGTCCACCGTTTGAACCCCAGCACTCGGAGAGCGTTCCATGTCTGACCGTTATATCGACTTCGCCAACTCCAGCCTCGGCCATCGCCTGGTCGCCGCCATTGGCCTGCCGTCACCGGTACGCCTGGAACGCTGGCAGGCCGGACGCCTGCGTCCGGTGGAGGGTGCGCTGCTGATCGGCGGCGGCCCGCTGGCGACAAAAATCCTGCCGTTCGCCAACAAGCTGACCGACGCTATCTATAGCTACGGCACCGAACCGTCGACGGCAACCACCTGGATTCCCGGCCACGGGCCCAAGCTCAAGGCCGTGGTATTTGACGCCAGCCAGTTGCAGCACACCGATCAACTCAAGCAGTTGCGGGAATTCTTTCAGCCGTTGATGAAGAACCTCGACCACAGCGCGCACCTGGTGATCCTTGGCCGCGCCCCGGAAAGCCTCGGCGACCCGTTTGCCGCCAGTGCCCAACAGGCCCTTGAAGGCTTCAGCCGGTCGCTGGCCAAAGAGCTGCGCAACGGCGGCGTCCTGCAATTGCTGTACGTAGGCGACGGGGCCGAGGATCAATTGGAGGGTGCGTTGCGGTTCTTCCTCTCGCCGAAAAGTGCCTATATCTCCGGCCAGGTCATTCGCCTGAACCCTTGCCCGACCCAGGTCGCGGACTGGACGCGCCCGCTCGCCGGGCACAAGGCCCTGGTGACCGGCGCCGCCCGCGGCATCGGTGCCTCGATCGCCGAAACCCTGGCCCGCGACGGTGCCGAGGTGATCCTGCTGGACGTGCCACAAGCCAAGGCCGACCTCGATGCCCTGGCCGCGCGCCTGGGCGCCCGCAGCATCGCCCTGGATATCTGCGCCGAAGACGCCGCCACCCAACTGATCGAACACCTGCCGGACGGCATCGACATCGTGGTGCACAACGCCGGCATCACCCGCGATAAAACCCTGGCCAACATGACGCCGGAATATTGGGACGCAGTCTTGGCGGTCAATCTCAACGCGCCGCAAGTGCTGACCAAGGCGCTGCTGGACAGCGGCACCCTGCACGACAACGGTCGCGTGGTGCTGCTGGCATCCATCAGCGGCATCGCCGGCAACCGCGGGCAAACCAACTACGCCGCGAGCAAGGCCGGGCTGATTGGCCTGGCCCAGGCCTGGGCGCCGTTGCTCGGTGAGCGCGGGATTCAGCATCAATGCCGTGGCCCCCGGTTTTATCGAAACCCAGATGACCGCACACATTCCCTTCGCCCTGCGTGAGGCCGGGCGCCGTATGAGCTCCCTGGGCCAGGGCGGCTTGCCCCAGGACGTCGCCGAGGCGGTGGCCTGGCTCGGCCCAGCCGGGCTCGGGCGCGGTCAGCGGGCAGGCACTTCGGGTGTGCGGGCAAAGTCTATTGGGAGCGTAAGCATGGAGTGGCACACATTAGGCAGCACCCCGTTCCTGCCGCCGCTGTATTGGCGCGCGGCACTCAAGCGCAAGATCACCGGCACCACGCTGCCCGAGCAAGGGTTGCGCTGCCGAGTCAGTGTGAACCCCAGGGAAGTCGCGGCCTATCGCAAGGTCTGCGGGTTTGCCGACAGCCCGGTCTTGCCGGCCACCTATCCGCATATCCTGGCATTCGGCCTGCAGATGCAATTGCTCACCGACAAGGCATTTCCTTTCCCGCTGCTGGGATTGATCCACCTGAGCAACCGGATCCGCATCCTGCGCCCGTTGGGCGGTGTGAGTGACTTGACGGTCGGCGTTTACGCGCAGAATTTGCAGCCCCATGCCAAGGGTGCGACATTCGATATTGTGACCACAGTCGAAGATTCACTGGGGCTACTGTGGGAAGCGCAAAGCCGGATGCTCTGTCGCGGTGTGAAACTCGATGGCGCAGCAACGGACAACCCGCTGCAACCCCCTGCCGCCGTCGCCGAACTGACCCGCTGGAAAGCCCCCGCCGATGTTGGCCGCCGCTACGCCCGGGTGTCCGGCGACTACAACCCGATTCACTTGAGCGCCCTCACTGCCAGGTTATTCGGCTTTCCCCAGGCCATCGCCCATGGGCTGTGGAACAAGGCCCGCACACTGGCGGCACTGAGTGAGCATTTGCCAGCCGCCAATCTCGAGATAGATGTCGAGTTTAAAAAGCCGGTGCGTTTGCCCAGTGAGGTAACGTTGTTCACGAGCGCCCCCGGCTCCAGCGGTGAGCTGCAACTTAAAGGCGCCGGGGACATTGAACACATGGTCGGCCGCTGGCGGCCCATCGCCTGATAAATTGTATATATACATCCTAAGTTATAGCGAGCTATCGATAGCTCGCCACTCTTATCAACTCATTGATTTTAATAAAATTACAACTTAAACACCGCTGCCTTCTACACCCTTGGTATTAGTCGTTAAGCAAACTAACTCTTCGTGTATATAAATCGTTAATACCAAGTTGAGCGTTGCGAGAGCGCGCACCCGGGACTGTTATAGCCATAACGGACGAATGTATCGCTGTCCCTAGAAACAGCGAACTTCGAAAACAACAAAGGCTGTACCAGGTGCAAGGAACTCAATCATGAAAACTCAAGTCGTGTTGTGGAAAGCAAGTACCGCGCTGGCCCTGATTCTGGCAGTAAGCCTCGGAGGCTGCAGCAGCGGTGGTGGTGGTCATCACAGTAGCGTCGCAGCCTCCTCTCCGGATGCTGGCGGCGGTACTGGCGGTGGAACAGGTGGAGGCACCGGCGGCGGTACCGGTGGTGGCACTGGCGGCGGCACTGATGGAGGTACCGGTGGTGGCACCGGCGGCGGCACTGGTGGAGGTACCGGCGGTGGTACTGGCGGCGGCACCGGTGGTGGCACCGGCGGCGGTACTGGTGGAGGTACCGGTGGTGGCACCGGCGGCGGCACTGGTGGAGGTACCGGCGGCGGTACCGGTGGCGGCACTGGCGGTGGTACTGGCGGCGGCACCGGCTCGACCACTCCCCTGGTCACCGGCCAGGTAGTAGGCGCTGTGGGCGGTGTCGTCGGTAATGTCGGCACCACGGTAGGTAACCTGGGCACGACCCTGACCACTGTTCCCATTGTCGGCACCACTGCCGGCGGGCTGGTCACCGCGACAGGCACCGCCGTCAACAGTATCGGCGGCGGCTTGAGCAACGGCCTGGGCACGCTGGGTACCAATAGCAACTCCGTGGGCACAACCGTTGCCGGTGTGGCCGATGGCGTTGCCGACCTGGGCACCGGCGTTTCCAACACCGGCAAATCCCTGGGCACCACCCTCGGCGGCATTCCCGTCGTCGGCGGCTTGACCGGTGGCGTTGGCGGTGCGGCAGGTGGCGTGGTTGATCAGGTCGGCCAGGCCGTCACCATGCTCGGCGATACCTTGAGCACTGCCAGCACCACCGGGCCATTGGGCAGCGTGACCAATACGGTGGGTAAAAGCGTATTGGTACCGGTGGTCTCCCTGGTGGAAAACACCACCGGCAACCTGGGCAATAAAACAGGCCTGGGCAACCCGGTCGGCGGCGTACTGGATAAAGTCGGCTCCACTGTCACCGGCCTTGGCGGCCAGGTGGCCAGCGCCGGCGGCGCAGGCAACCCTGTCGGGACGCTCGTCGGTGGCGTGTTGACTGGCGTTGGCACCACCCTTGATAAGTCGAGCGGTTACGTCAACCCGGCCACCACGACCCCTCAATCGGGCCTGCCTGAACTCGTCGGCGGTCTTGTCGCCAACGTCGGCAACGGCCTGAATGCCGGCAACACCAACGGCACTGTCAGTGCAGCCGGTGTGACCGGCGGCCAAGTGGGTAAACACCGTCGCGTCGCTCGGCACCCTGATCGGTGGCAATGGCGTGGCCAACACTGCAGCCACGGCTCCCGTTGCAGGCCTGGCGACCAATGTCGGCACCGCACTCAACCCAGTGACCTCGGGTGTTGCCAATCTGACGCAAAACATCGGCACCAGCACCGGGATCGGCGCACCGGTGAATGGTCTGGTTACCCAGGTCGGCGGCGCAGTCAGCAGCCTGGGCACCAACCTGACGGCGGCGAATGCCAATCCGGTGACTAACGCTGTGGGCGGTACCCTGAATGCCGTCGGCAATACCGTCGGCTCGGTGGGTGGCCTGGTAACCGGCGGCACCAGCAGTAACGGTGGCGGTCTGCTCGGTGGCTTGAACGTGGGTGCCGGTGCCACCGCTACGGGCACTGCCAATGCAAATGCAAACACAGGCGGCGGCCTGGGAGGTCTGCTCGGTGGGCTGACCGGCAAAAAAATAGAATTGCACCTGGCCATTAGACGGCCTCCCCTACAGCGCCTACGCTTGGTTGAGACGAGAGATTCCAACGAGTCTCTCGTCTTTTTTATTGGCCAATGAATGGCTTTGCGAACCGTGTCCCAGAACCCGGCGGGCCTAGCGAAAACGCTGCAGCAGTTTTGACCATGGAGTGTCCTATGCGCGCCTTGACGCCTTTGTTTCTGCTCACCCTCATTGCTGCCAGCGTCCATGCCGAGACCCTGCCCAGCTACCTCAAACAGCAACGACACCATTCGCAACCTGCCGGTACCCAACCTCCCCGCCGATGCCTATCGCCCGGTCACCCCACAGACCCAACTGCCCGAGCCGGCGGCAACCCAGGGCCAGCCATTGTTGATGGACACCAAAGTGACCATCCGCAAGCTGCAAATCGACGGAGGGACGATCTACCCGCTACAGGATGTGGCCAAGGTTTTCAAACCGCTGATTGGCCATGAAACCAACCTGGCACAACTGATCGAAGCCACCCGCGGCATCACCCGCCGCTACCAGCAGGACGGCTACCTGTTGTCCTACGCGTACCTGCCCGACCAGCGCTTCGAAAACGGCCTGGTGCGCGTGGTGCTGGTGGAGGGCTACATCAAGGATTACAACGTGCAGGGCGACATTGGCTCGGTCTCGGCCTACGTCGACAAACTGGCGGCCAAGCTGCTGGCCGAGCGCCCGCTGACCCGCAAGACCTTCGAACGCTACACCACCTTGATGGGCCGCATTCCAGGTGTAACGCTGCAGGCGCAAGTACCGCCGCCGGGCACCACCGATGGCGGCACGCGCATGCAGATCCAGGCCTCGCGCAAAACCCTTCACCAGCAGCATGAGCATGACGGACGACAGCCGTGGCGGCCTGCAAGCCCTGATCACCGGCACCAGCAATTCCCAGACATCCCTGGGCGAACAACTGAGCGTCAGCGGCCTGTTCCCGCCCGGCGAGGACAAGGAGCACTACTACCGCCTGGGCTACAGCCAGTTCGTGAATGCCGAGGGCACTCAACTGGTGGTCAACGCCGAGCGCTACCGCGCCGACCCGCGCAGCAACGTGCAGCTGGACGGCGGTTTTGAACTCAAAGCCACACCAGGAGGTTGACCGCTACTCCGTCGGCCTCAGCCATCCGCTGATTGCCTCCCCTACCGAGTCATTGACCCTGGGCACGCGACTCTATGCCGTGGACCAGACCACCCGTTATCAACTGGTGGGTTTCCCGCAACGTTTCGACCTGGAAACCAACCTGCGCGCCCTGGCGTTCGAAGGTGACTGGCGCAAATCCGACACGCGCCAACTGCGCATTCTCAGCGCCGGCCTGTACCAGGGCATCGACGGCCTGGGCGCCAGCACCCGGAGTGACTTCGAGGGCATAAAACCCGACATCGACTTCTTCCGCCTGCGCGTCTCGGGCGTACAGAGCGACAAGTTCTTCGACAACTGGCAAGGCGTGGCATCGGGTGCCTTCTACTGGAGCAACGACACCCTGCCCGACAGCGAACGCGCGACGTTCGGCGGGCAGAATTTCGGGCGTGGCTACCCGGATGACCAGGGCTCGGGCGACAAGGGCTGGGGCGTGGCGTATGAGGTCAACTACAGCTTCAACCGCAGCGGTGAGTGGGTAAAAATCCTGCAGCCGTACGTGGTGCTCGACAAGGCCAAGACCTGGTTCAACGAACTGCCGGCCAAGGGCAACAACATGTCGTCAGCGGCGGTGGGCCTGCGCTTCGGGGATAACAAGTACTACAACATCGCGCTGGAAGCGGCCAAGCCAATGTCGGATATCGCCCTGGACAGCTTCAATCGGCGGCCGCGGTATACGCTGAGTTTCAGCTACCAACTCTGATCCCTGTGGGAGCGAGCTTGCTCGCGAAGAACGTCCAGACAACGCGGGGAACCAGACTGCCCGCGTTATCGTTGACGTTTTTCGCGAGCAAGCCCGCTCCCACACAAGCTCGCTCCTACATCAATCTGATCTTGGGGATGGGGAAGAGGTTGTTGAGGGGTATCGATCAAGCGCACCAGGTAGATCGGCTTGCGGAACAGGTCCAGCACCTGCAGGCGCAGCATGTCACTGACATCATCCATCTCGGCGTGGCCGGACATGACGATCACCGGCAAGTGCTGGCGAGCGGTGTGTTCGCGCAGACGCTTGATCAAGGAAATACCGCTTTCCTCGGGCATGCGCAGGTCGGTAATCACCAGTGCGATATCGGGGTGCAGGGTCAGCTCCTGCAAGGCAAAGGTGACCGAGGTCGCGGTAAAACAGACAAAGCCTTCATTCTCCAGCGACTCGGCCAGTTCAATAAGGGCGTCCTCTTCGTCATCCACCAAAAGGATTTGTTGCCGGGGAGCCGAAGAGGAGTTCATGTGGAAATGCCTGATACGCAATAGATCATTCAGCGGAACCTGCACGTTTAGGCGAGTACCGGGGTCAGGTATGAATGCCGGCCTGTATCGAGTTGAAGACGCCGGTTATGGCCGTCCGGATAGGTGTAATAAAAGCAGCCAGCGCCACAGCGACCATCGCCGCAACCAGTGCGTATTCGATACCCGATGCGCCCTCTTTGGAATAGAAAAAAAATCTGGACTTTGATGAAACCCATGCGAATAAGATCAAGGAACATAATGACTTCTCCTTTGCGCCCACGGCGCTGGTATCGCGGCATCACAAAAATGATTTCGGTGTGCCACTAGAGCATTGTCAACAAACCCCAGACCAACAACTGTAAGAACTGATTAATCACAAAGTATTAGTCGGCCGGCTGACGCCAAAAATCCCACTTTCGCAGAGGTTTCTGGAGATATTTTTCGCCCGGTAATGGCGTTTTGTCTTAGCTGAACTACCTTCAAATAGCGAAATAGTTAGAAGCTTGAAGCGATCCGGATACGCAAGCATTAGTGGGAACAGCAGTGGATGCAGCAGGAAAGGGAGAGCCTTCATGAACAGTCGGATTAGCTTGATCCTCGCCGGGCTGCTGTTGGTAGGTGCACTGATTGCAGGCTACTGGGGCCTGGTACTCAGCCGCCCTGCCCCTGTCGCACCGCCCGTGCCCCAAACGCCTGAAGTCGTGCAACCCGTAGCCGAAGACCAGACACGCCAACCCGTGGTGGTGCTGGCCCATGACGTCGCACCTTTTGTTGCGCTCACCGCCGCCGACCTGACCCTGGAAAAACTGCGCACGGTTCCCGCCGGCAGCCTCACCAGCCTCGACCAGGCCGTGGGCAAGATCCCGTGGCGGCCGCTGTCGGCCGGGACCTGGCTGACCGAGGAGAGCTTCAACTCCGGCGGCACCGTGGCGCGAATGATCCGCCCTAACGAACGCGCGCTTGCCGTCGCCGTGGATGAAGTGATCGGCGCCAGCGGGCAACTCTCCCCGGGGGACTATGTGGACGTTCCTGCTCTTCCTGCGCCAGGAAGCCAGCAACCCGCAGCAGTCCGCACAAATCGTGGTGCCCGCCTTGCGCCTGCTGGGCGTCGGCGATCAACTGGGGCTGACCAACGACGGCACGCCCGGCTCCGTGCCACCGACCACCCCCGACGAAAAAACTCAAGGCGCAGCAGAGTCGCGCCAGCGCGCGCACGGTACTCCTCGCCGTACCGGAGGAGCTCCTGAGCCGGCTGATGCTCGCAGCCCAGTCCGGCGTACTGCGCCTGGCTGTACGCAGTGCCGACGAACAACTGCTGAGCCAATACTGGGCCGGTGAAACGGAGTCCGCGACCCACCTGGAAAACACCCGGCGCGAGCTCTACCAGTTCAACCAGCTGGCCTTCAGTACAGCGCCGGTCAACGGCCTGAGTCCCGCCGGCAATGGTGCGCCAAGGCGTTCAGGCGTCGAAGTAATACGTGGCAATCAGGTTACCCAACAAACGCCCTGAAAGAGCTAAGGATGCCTTGAATGAGCAGTCGTTTCGTGTGGTCTTTTTCGCGAATTTTCTGGGCACTTCTCACCCTGAGGCCTGCCTGTCGGCGTTGCACTGGCAGCACCCGGCAACTGCACGGGCCTGGGCCAGCTGCCGGCAGTGCTGGAGGTGGGTGAAGGGGCTCAACAGGCTATCCAGTCGCCGGTGCCGATTACGCGGCTGGCCATTGGCGATCCGAAAGTGGCCGATGTGCAGGTCAACGGCAACCAGGCGTTCCTGCTCACCGGCATCGCCTCGGGGCACCACCAGCCTGATGGTCTGGACGGCCTGCTCCAGCAGCCCGCGCCAAAGCATGGTGTTCGTCAAGGGCAAGGCCACGTCGGCCCTGACCAGCCTGGCCCTGTCGCCGTCCGATGACCCGACCCTGCCCAGCCAGGTGCAAACCGACATCCGCTTTGTGGAAGTGAGCCGCACCAAACTCAAGGAGGCCAGTACCTCGATCTTTGGCCGGGGCGGCAACTTTCTGTTCGGCGCCCCGAACAATGTTGCCAATGCGGCGCCACAGGATTCCGTGGGCTCCCGGTGAACAACGACACCTTCAACATCGGCTTTGGCGGCGGCCGTGTCTCGGCCATGATCAACGCCCTGGAAAGCAGCGGCTTTGCCTACACCCTGGCCCGGCCGAGCCTGGTGGCGCTCAGTGGCCAAAGTGCGACCTTCCTCGCCGGTGGTGAAGTACCGATCCCGGTGCCCAGCAGCGGCAGCAACACCATCTCCATCGAATACAAAGAGTTCGGTATTCGCCTGACCCTGACCCCGACCGTCATCGACCATGGGCGGATTTCCCTGAAGGTCGCGCCAGAGGTCAGTGAGCTGGACTACACCAACGCGGTCAACATCCAGGGCATCTCCGTGCCGGCGCTGACCATCCGGCGCACCGACACCAGCATCTCCCTGGCCGACGGCGAAAGCTTCGTGATCAGCGGCCTGATCAGCACCAACAACACCTCCAGCGTCAGCAAATTCCCGGGCCTGGGTGACATCCCGATCCTCGGTGCATTCTTTCGCGACTCCAGCATCAATCGCCAGGAAAAAAGAGCTGCTGATGATCGTCACCCCCGCACCTCGTGCAGCCCTTGGCGGCCAACGCCCAACTGCCTTCGTTGCCAGGGGAAAAGCTGCGCAATTACGACCCTAACTGGTACCGCCTGTATTTCCTCGAAAACGGCAATTTCGACCGCCGCAGTGGACTGTCCGAATGAGTGAGAGCCTGAGCCAGACCTTTTTGGCAATTACCCGCAACACCACGGATCTGGAATGGCTTCAGGGCGCACTCGCGCCCCTGGGGCAAGTGGTCAGCGCCGGTGCCGGCAGCCTCGACGAACTGTTGGCACTGGTAGACGTGACGTTCGCCAACCTGGTGTTCATCGGCCTGGACCGGGAACACGTCACCACCCAGTGCGCCCTGATCGAAGGTGCCCTGGAAGCCAAGCCGATGCTTGCCATCGTGGCCTTGGGCGATGGCATGGACAACCAGCTTGTACTGAACGCGATGCGCGCCGGCGCACGGGATTTCGTGGCCTACGGCTCGCGCTCCAGTGAGGTTGCCGGCCTGGTTCGGCGCCTGAGCAAAACGCTTGCCGGCGGTCACCCCGAATACCCATCTAGGCGGGCTGACCGTGCTCTACGGCACCCAAGGCAATGCCGACGGCGCGCTGATCGCCAGCCACCTGGCGCTGGTGGTGCAAAAAAAGCGGGCAGCAAACGCTGTTGCTCGACCTGGCCTGCCACTCGCTGACAGCCTCGCACTGCTGGGGCTGGAGAGTTCTTTTCATTTCGGCGACGCGCTGCGTCACTTGCGGCGCCTGGACTCAACCCTGATCAACAGTGCCTTCACCACGGCCGAAGCCGGTCTGCGCATCCTCGCCTACCACAACAACGACGAGCCCCTGGAGCGTACCAGCGCGGCCGAGCTGTACATGTTGCTCAGCGCCCTGCGCCAGCACTTCCAGCACATCGTGGTGAACCTGACCGGCCAACCCGACAGCGAAGCCTTGCGCACCTTTGTCAGCCATTGCGACAAACTGCTGTGGTGCACCGACCAAAGCGTGCCGGACTGCCGCCGCAACCTGGCCGTACTCAACCTGTGGCGGGGAAAAAGGCATGAAACTCGACCATGCCCGCCTGCTGGTAGACCGCTACCTAAAGGGGGCCGCCCCGGACTCGGAGGCACTGGGCAATAGCTTCGGGCTGGAGGTAATCGCCGTCCTGCCCTGGAGCCCGGAAGTGCGCCTGAGTGCCAAGAACCAGGCCCAGACCCTGTTCTTCCCTGGCCCCACGGGAAGCCCTGACACAGACGTTGCGCGGCTTGGGTGAGCGCCTGGCAAAACGCTCCGAGGGCCTGGAAAAACCCTCCACCAATTGGCTCAACCGCCTTCTGAGGACCAAATGAACGGCGAGAAGCTGTTTGGCGTCGCCCCGCGCGGCAACGTCGGCAACACCGATCACGACGGCCTGAAGCTGGTGCTGCATCGCTACATCATTGATGCCATCGAGGATTCGGGAAAAAATCTGCTGGAAGGCACACGCCAGTCCCTGGCGCAGTTTGTGATCGACAAGGTGGCCGAATACATCACACGTATGCACCTGGCGATTTCCCGCTATGAGATGGAGCGCCTGGCCGAAGAGATCGTCGATGAGCTGACCGGTTTCGGCCCGCTGGAAGTGCTGCTGCGCGACCCGACCGTCACCGAGATCCTGGTCAACGGCCCGCACCGGGTATTCGTCGAACGCGATGGCCTGCTGCAACAAAGTGACTTGCGCTTCATTGACGACCACATGTCGAGCGGGTCATGCAGCGCATCCTCGCCCCCCTGGGACGCCGGCTGGATGAGTCGTCGCCGATGGTCGATGCGCGCCTGCCCGATGGCAGCCGGGTCAATGCGATCATTCCGCCGATTGCCCTGGACGGGCCGTGCCTGTCGATTCGAAAGTTTCGCAAGGACATGCTTAAAAGCAGCGACCTGGTGGCCATGCAAACCATCGACCAGGCCATTTTCGATTTTTTCAAGGAAGCCGTCGGCAAGCGCTGCAACATCCTGATCAGCGGCGGTACCGGCACCGGTAAAACCACACTGCTGAACATTCTCAGCCAGTTGATCAACCCCCGCGAGCGCCTGGTCACCATCGAAGACGTGGCCGAGTTGCAACTGGGCCATCCCCACGTTGTGCGCCTGGAAACCCGCCCGCCCAATGCCGAGGGGCATGGGGAAGTGAAGGCCAGTGACTTGATCCGCAACGCCCTGCGGATGCGCCCCGACCGGATCATCCTCGGCGAGATCCGGGGCGTGGAGGTCATCGATGTGTTGACCGCCATGAACACCGGCCACGACGGCTCGATGAGTACCGTGCACGCCAACAACGCCCAGGACGCCTTGCTGCGCCTGGAAACCCTGGTGGGCCTGACCGGCCGGGTCGTCGCGGAAAAAACCCTGCGGCAAATGATCTGCGCGGCGCTGGATGTGGTGATCCAGCTGACGCGCCTGCCCGATGGCCGCCGCTGTGTCAGCGAAGTGGTGGAAGTGGTGGGCATCCGCGAAGACGTGTACGTCACCAACACCCCTGTTCGCCACGACAAGCGCACCGGCTTTGGCTTCCTGCGCGAAGCGGTCAACCCGGCCGGTGACAAGTTGCGTCACGAAGGTCACCTGCCGGTGTAGGAGCAACCCGATGATCGGTCCGATTCTGCTCGCCCTACTCGCCGTAGCCCTTCTGGTGCTGGGGATAGGCCTGATGCGCAACGGTTTGCGCAAGACCCAGACCGACCGGGTATTGGAACGCCTGGCCGAAGGGCAACCCCAGGCCATGAAAGACAACGCGGTGACCACCAGCCTGGAACGCACGTTTATCCGTGCAGGCCTCGGCCGGCCAACTGAGCGCCTCGGCCTGTGGCTGACCCTGTGGGCCTTTGGCGCCCTGCTGGGGGGGGCTCGTGGGCCAGTGGATAGGCTTGTTTTGTGATGGTGGCGGCACCGCCTTGGCACTGCGCCTGTACATCGCCGTACGCTACCAGCGGCGGCTGCGCCGGATGATCGAACAACTCCCGCAATTGCTCGATCACGCCGTACGCAGCCTGAAATCCGGGCGCACCCTGGCGGACGCCATCCTGAGCGGAATCGATGCCAGTGACGACCCGTTGAAAAAGTCCATGGGCCGTATCAAGCGCAATGTGCAATTGGGTGTCAGCCTGCCGGAGGCCGCTCATGACTATGCCGAGTTTTATGAACAGGATGAATTGCGCCTGTTTGCCCTGGGCCTCAAGGTCAACCACCGCTACGGCGGCAACGCCAGTGAGCTGCTGGAAAACCTGATCAAGATGATCCGCGAGCGCGACCAGGGCGCACGGCAATTACGCGCCATGACCGGTGAAACCCGGGTGACCGCGCTGGTGCTGGCGGTACTGCCGGTGAGTGTCGCGGGCTACTTCCTGCTCGTTAATCCGACGTTACCTGATGGCCATGTGGGATGACCACAGCGGCCAACGCCTGATGCTCGGTGCGTTCGCCTTGCAAGTCATCGGATGCGTGGCGCTGTGGGCGCATGTTGCGGAGTATCTGAGATGGCGATACTGATCAGTGCCGTATTGTTTCTTTGCCGCGTTATCACTGCTGCTGGCGAATATCCTGAGCAGTCGTCGTCAACAACGCGTGGTCGCCCAGCGGCTGCAGGGCGAGCCAGGCCGCAATGACAAAATGAGTGAGTGGTTGCACCAGTTGGGCAGCACCCGGATCGGCCAGCGCACCATCAGCCTCGATAACGAAACCCAAATCCTGCTCAACCGCATGGGCTGGAGAAAAACCAGCCAACGCTCGATGTTTCGCCGCTTGCCAGATCGGTTCACCGATAGTTTTGCTGGGGCTGACCGCGATGACACTGGAGCTGTTCTTTCCCGGCACCGAGCATGAGTTTGTGATCTCCCTGCTGGGCCTGATCATCGGCTACCTGCTGCCCAAGCGAATACTGGTGGCACTCGCCAAAAGGCGCCAGGGGAAAATCTCCCGGGAAGTAGCGACCTTCATCCCCCTGGTGCGCATTCTGTTTGAGTCAGGCATGGCCGTGGAGCAGGCGCTGCGGGTCATGGCCTACGACGCGCAAAAGTTGCTGCCGGTACTGACCGCCGAACTGCGCCTGGTGCTGGCACGCGTCGATTCCGGGCTGGAGTTGGGGGAGGAATTGAACAAGGCCAGCCAGATGCTGGACGTCGATGAACTCAGCGACACGTGCCTGATCCTCCAGCAGCTTCTGCATCAGGGCGGCGGGGCGATGAAGTCGCTGCAATCGCTCAAGCAGTTTGCTGGATGACCGGCGCCTGACCCGCCTGCAGGAATACATTTCCAAGATGTCCGCCAAAATGTCCGTGGTGATGATGCTGTTCCTGTTTCCCGCATTACTGATCGTATTGGCCGGCCCTGGCTTTATCGCCATCGCCAAAGCCTTCGTGCCTTGAGAGGACATGCAATGAAGACATTGATGGTCGCCTGCAGCCTGTTGTTGTTAAGTGGTTGCGCCAGTAACGGGCAACTGCCGTGGGCGGGTTTCAGCGCGCAGGGCAGTTGTGCCAAGCCCAACTCCAATCAGGAGTTATCGCTGAACCTGGCCGACGACATGGCCAACGAGGGCAAGCTGCACGCCAGCCTGGCCAACCTGCAAAACCTGCCGGACAACCTGCCCCAGGTGCGCCAGCGCCAGGCCAAGGTGTACCGCCTGCTGGGCCGCAGCGAAGCCGAACCGTTGTACCGCAGCCTGCTCGGTACCTGCATGGCTGCCGAAGGCGAGCACGGGCTCGGCCAGCTGGCAGCGGCCAGGGGAGACAACGGCCAGGCCATGGCGCACTTGCAACGCGCGGCCAGGATGTCGCCCACCGACGAGAAAATCCGCAACGACCTGGGCGTGGTGTACCTCAATCAACGGCGCCTGGAAGACGCGCGCTTCGAATTCCTCACGGCCATGGAGCTAAAGCAGAGCGATCAACTGGCGGCGATCAATCTGGTGACGCTGATGATCTACCAGGACAACTGGGAAACAAGCCGCACAAGTGGCCAGCCGCATGGGCCTGAGCCCGGAACAAGTGACGCAAGCCCAGGCCCGGGCGCAGCAACTCAAGGCGCCCGTCTCACCGACGACAGCGCCAAAAGATCAGGTCGCAACCGTAGGCGACGTGCTGCAAGCGCCGGTCAAATAGGTCTCTGAAGGGAGTACACACGATGAAATTCACACTGCTCGCCACGCTGCTGTTCGCCAGCCTGCCGCTGACGGTGCTGGCTATTGAGCCGGGGCCTTCTTCGCCACAGCAAAAACAGACCGAAGGCTGGCTGCAACTGCAGGTCAGTGGCGAACGCGCATCTCCCATCCGGCAGAAGGCCACGCCCGCTGAACGCGACCAGGCCATGCAACGCCTGCTGGACAGTTACAAACACCCTATTCCTGAGTACTACGACCAGAAACTGGGCGGCAACACCCCAGGCAGCAACAACTAATGCGCAGTGACGCGCTGGCGCGCCGCAGAATTGTTCGGCGATAACGCCAGCGCCAACTGGGTTCGGTTGTGCATATGGGTCAGGCGCCAGCACCTGGGACACGTAGAGTTTCACGGTGTTTTCAGTGATGCCCAGCTCACAGGCAATCTGGTAGTTGGTCTGGCCCTTGCCTACCAGCCTTGCGACATCCAGTTGGCGGGGCGACAACTGATTGAAGATCGCCGGTATTTCAACCCGGTCAGTGTCGCTGACTTCACCCTCGGCTTCAGTCGACAGGCCGGATTGCGGACTGCTGCGCACCTTGTCGAGGTCATGATAAAGGTCATCGATGGACGCCGAGAGAAACTGCAGCTTCTGGTTCAGGTGCCCCAGATCGAGATCTTTCTGCCGGTCCTGCAGCGCGACCACCTGGCGTTGCAACCCTTCGAGCAGCTCGCCCAAATTGATCGGCTTCTGGTAGTAATCGGCAATCCCGGCGCGCAAGGCCTTGATCACGTCCTGCTTGTCTGCACGCCCGGTCAGCATGATGGCCTCAAAGGCCCGTTGCTTGCCGGCCAGGTGTTGCAGGGCCTGGACCAGTTCGATGCCATCCATCTCGGGCATATGCAGATCGCACAGCACCAGGCCGATCTCGGCATCGTCGCGAAAAACGCTCGATGGCTTCCTGGCTGGATGCGCAAGGGACGCAACGGTAACCGTTGCTTTCAAGAAATTCGCAAAGCTCTTCCACGATCAAAGGCTGATCGTCCACCACGAGCACTTTCACTTGAGAGGTAAGCTTGTTCACGCGCTACTCCATGCCTGGCAAGCAAAAGGACCGATGTATCCATTCCGACCATTTTTCCTATACAACCTACCCATAAACGTAGACGTACTTTCCTACTATGTACATAGCGATACCCTACGTGGCGACTAATGGGATCCAAAACCAGGACAGGCAAAAACCGATCAGTAAAAACGGCACGAACGGCTGCCTGGCCGAATGTGCCGGATCAAGGTACTGCAAGGTATTCCTAAGCCCTTGATTCATCAGCGGCCACACCCTGGGCGCCAGCAACAGCCAGGCTGCGCTCGCGAGGCCGGCGCCGATAAAAGTGCCCAGTACGTAGAGGTAGTCGGTTGCCAGCCCCAATGCCGCGATCAGCTTCACGTCACCGGCGCCCAGGCGGCCCAGCGCGTACCCCGGCAGGGTGAACAACAATGCCAGGACAAAGGCCACGCCGCCCTCGACAGCCGGTGCACCGAGCCAGGTCGTACCGCTCCAGAACAGGTAACCCAACGCCAGCAAGGCTGCGCCGAGGGTCAAACGGTTGGAGACCTGACGTAGACGGATATCTTGCACAGCGCACAGCGCGAGCCAAACGACCAGGACGAGGCTTTGAAATCACGTAAAAAAAATCCCTTTTTGCTGAATGATTCTATGCTGATATCAGGTAGTAGTAGTCAGGGTAGACGAGTCATGAAAAAAGGCCTCGCTAAAAAGCAAAAAGGTGCCGCCGCGCTGGAGTTCGCGATGGTCTTCATGATTTTTTTTGCCATTTTTTATGGCCTGGTCAGCTACAGCTTGCCGTTATTGCTGATGCAGTCCTTTACCCAGGCCGCCGCCGAAGGCGTAAGACGTAGCGTCGCGCTGGACCCCGCCACGCCTGGCTACGTCACGGCACTGCCGCTGCAGGCGGTCAGTGCGGCGCAGGCACAACTGGCGTGGATCCCCTCCCAGTTTCAAATTCCTTCCCGGGTACGTGACGGCCGTCTACAAACTCGTCAGGCGTGTTGACGGTGTACATCAACTACCCGACGTCCAGCCTCCAAAGTGTGCTGCCGTTCCTGGTACTGCCAGGCATCGGTACCGTCCCCGCCCTGCCTCCCATGCTGTCCGCCCAGTCGAGCATGCAGTTTTGACCTCAGGCGATAAACTCTTCGGCCGCCTGCTCGGACGTGGCAACCAGCTGCCTGCTGACGCACCGGCAGCGATCCCGGCAACCGCCGCGTTGTTGTTCTACCTGGACGCCCAGGGCCGCGTAATGGATGTCCATGGCCCGCTTCGCCATCGACTCGAACACCCCGCTGCGCAACAGCAACAGGCACCCTCACTGCTCGACTACCTCACTGCGGCGAGCCGCCTGGTGATCGAGGGCACGCCCAGCGACTGGCAGGGGCAAAGCCTGGACCTGGAGCTCAAGGGGCTCGCCGGGCAAACCCTGCATACCCGTGGCTGGGTCCAACCCGAAGGCAAGTGCTGGCTCCTGCAATTGCTGGACATTGGCGACCTGATTGCCCATCGCCAACTCACCCAGGTGCGCGAAACACAATCAACGGGTGAGCGACCAGAATTCAGCGAGCAACTGCGGGTCTGCAGCCTGGTGCGCCTGCCCGAAGTACTGCAAGACACTCTGCAGGCTATTTCCCAGCACTGGCACATCCCCTGCGTCGCCATCGCCTTGCTGGATGAGCAGGGCCAGGCGTGGTGCATCGAGGGCTGTTACACCGCCCACGATGCGCCGGTACTCTGGAGCAACGGCCAAGCCCTGGGCTCCAGCCTCGACAGCCTGGGCGGCACGGCGCCAGTGAGCCTGGAGGTAAACCGTGGCCACAGCGAACACCCACGCCTGCAAGGCCTGTTTGGCAATACCGATGGCTTTCTGGTGCCCTACCGCGACGGACTGGCGTGGGCGCATGGTGCTGTGCGGGGTGTACACCGTCAGGAACACACCAGCGACCGTGACTGGTTGCAACTGACCGCCGCCCTCGCGCGCACCGCTGCTTGGCCGCCTGCGCGAACTGCGCCATCAAACAGCAGCTGGAACGCCTCGACGCGCTGCAAGGATTGCTCGCACCGGCTGGTGGGAGCTGTCCCCACACCACTGAAGACCTCGAAACTCGCCCCACCGCTGCTGCACACCCTGAGCCAAGGCGAGGCCCATCACCACAGCTGTCGCTACCCATGTGGCTCAAGCTGATTCACCCTGCCGACCGGGGAAGAACTCGCCAGCCGCCTGCAAGACCTGAAGACCCTGGGCAAACCGCTGTCCACCAGCGTGCGCCTGCAACGTGCCGACGCGGCGCTTAACCCCATCTGGTATCGCGTGCAGGGGCAAGCGTTGGGCTCGGGTGAGCATCGCCGCCTGGTGGGCTTCATGCTCGACATCAGCGACAAAAAAACCAGGAGCAACAGGCGCCGCCGCCCACGCACGCCTGGATAACCTGATCGCCAGTTCCCCGCTGTGATCTATGTGCAGCGCTACGTCGAGGGCACGCTGCAACCGGTGTTCTTCAGCGACAGCTTGCTGCCGCTGCTTGGCCGGACCCTGGCCGACTTCACCCCGGCGACGCTGAACCAGTGGATCCACCCCGAAGACCGCGACCTCTACTTCGACCGTACCCCCAACTGCTGCGCGAAAGGCAGCGTGCGCAGTCGCTACCGGGTGCTCGACACACAGGGCAATTAAACCACTGGCTGCTGGATGAAGCCCGGCTGCTGCGCGACGACCCTCGGGTTGCCCGTTGGAAGCCGTGGGCCTGTGGCTGATATGTGACCGAGACGACCCTGGCGGCGCAACGGGTCAAGGAAAGCGAGGAGCGCTATCGAATCCTCGGGGAAGACTCCCCGGCCATGATCTGCCGCTACCTTCCGGACCTGACCCTGACCTTCGGCAACACGCCCCTGGCCAACTACATGGAATGCCTGCCTGGACAGCTGCCGGGCATGAACCTCAGCCAATGGTTGTCGGACGAACAACACGAGGCGTTTTGTTACTGCGCATCCGGCCAGCTCACCCCGGAATTCCCGGTGAGCACCGCCGAAATCAGCCTTGCAACTGCCGGGGCGCACACATGCCTGGTGGGGTGGTCGGACCGGGGCGTGTTCGACGAAACAGGGGCCAGTTGCAGGAAGTGCAGGCCGTGGGCCGCGACAAACACCGAAGTGCGCCGCTCCAGCAGCAACTTGACCCAAAGCGCCAAAATGGCCACCCTCGGCGAAAATGGCCACCGGCCTGGCCCACGAGATCAACCAGGCCGTTGAATGTGATGCGCATGGCCATCGTCAACGTGCTCAAGCGCTTGAGCAACGGTGATGCACAAATCGACTACCTGACGGAAAAACTCCAGCGTATCGACTCCCAGGTCCAGCGCGCAGCCCGCGTGGTAGACCACATGCGGGTGTTTCGGCCGCCGTTCGGAAGTGGAACAGCAGCCCTTCAACCCGGCGCAGGCGGTGGAAGGTACCCTGTCGCTGCTCAGTGAAGGCATGCGCGGCAAAGGCGTGGACCTGCGCGTGCACAGCTAGACGTGACGGTGCAGGTCAAAGGCTATGTCGACCAGCTGGAGCAGGTGCTGATCAAACCTGATGGTCAACGCCCGCGGATGCCCTGCTGAGCAAACGCGAGCACGACCGCGACCTGCAACCGTGGATCTCGGTGCAGATCGAGCAGGACAGCCGCAACGTACGCATCTGGGTCGAGGACAACGGCGGCGGGATTGACCCACGGCTGCTGGAGCGGATTTTCGAACCGTTCTTCACCACCAAGCCGATTGGCGTGGGCACCGGGCCTCGGGTTGTCAGTGAGCTACGGCATTGTCGAGAACATGGGCGGCCGGTTGTTGAGCGTCGCCAACAGCGAGCATGGGGCGAAGTTCTGTGTGGAGGTTGCCGGTGGTTGAAGCCTAATTCACCAGAGGCCGCTTGCCCATGCGGCCGACAACTGAGGTTGGCGCCCACTTCCACCGCGTTCAGGTTAACCCCAAGGTTTCGACAACAGGCTGTTCACCACCGGGTCCAGAATAGGGCTGAGCACTCCGCCAATCACGGTGCCCAAGGTGCTGTTGAGCCCGTTTAGCACTGTGTGCCCGCCGTCGTCAATAACCCTCCCAGCAGATTGAACCCGTTGGCTTGTAGACCTGGAACTGGATACCGCTCAACGCGTTTACTGATCGCGCTGAGAAGGCTGGCTGTCGATGAGGCGTAGTACTGCGGCGGCAGGTTTGATTTCCGGCGGCTGAAGGTATGTGTGGGGGGGCAAGGGCACTTGTCGCAGCGCCCACCGGACTATTGACGCTCAAGCCCAGGCCGCCCCCGTAAAACGCTTTGCGGGTGGACGGATCACAAGTGGTAGGCCCCAGGCCCAGCAAGGGTTTGAAACAGGTAATGGATCCGATATCCACCACCGGCACTGGAGGAATCGGATTAAGGGTGGTGTTGCTGTTGAACGCGTTGATCAGTTGCGGGCTCTGGCCAATTTGCACGGTAACGATCGAGGCATTGGTCTGGGTGGTCAGGGTCTTGGTAGCGTCGCTGACGCAGGTAAACCCGGTGACATAGCTTTCAGCCGTGCCCAGTTGAAGGACCACATCTATCCTGGCGGCCGGCGGGTTTGAGGATGACGACAGCACCTGCAAATTCGTCATCTGGCAATAACCACCCAGTACACACAGCACCGAGCTGATGGTGCCTCCCAGGTTCAAGCTCAACAAGTTGTTCAAAACGTCCGAAAGTGGCCCGATCAAGCCGTTCAGGGCGGCCTGCACCGCGGGAGAATCCAGCGGTGGCAACCCTAACGTCAGGCCGACGCTGATCTGAGCCGTTTTTACGTAAATGCGGGTTGCTGAAAGTTTTATCCACGGCAAACCGCGGATCGCCAATAGCGGACAACTGCGGTGGCTGAATCACCTTGACCTGAACACCTGCATTCACCAGGCCCGGAATATTCACCGGGATGGTCGCCACCACCCCGTTCTTGGTATTGGCCAATTGCACAAAGGCTTCGGCCAGCTGGAACACATTCAGGCTGGTATTCAGCTCCCCGCCGACACCGCCCCGTTTGCAGCTGCAGCAGGCTGCCCAGGGTGACATCAAGGTTGCCGATTATCGCGTTGATACTGGTAAGACCGCTGACCGCCACGCTGGCCGTATTGCCTCCGGCACTGAGCACCGTAATGGCTGCGTCGACCAGTTGACTGATCTTGACCGTCTTGGTCAGCAGTTGATTCGTAGGCTCCGGCCGTGACGCCCACGTTCAACGGCCAACTGGTTGAAGGAGCTGAGCAAGTTGATGTTGGTGTCTACCAGGCCCTGCCAGCCTGCAACGCTCAGGTTCAGTGAGCCGCCCAAGAGTTGGCCGAACAACAGGTTCAGTGCTGCTGATTTTGCTCGAGTCCACAGTGACCAGGGTCGATTTGATCGTCAGTTGCGCCTGAGGCGGCAGGATCTTCGGCGCCGCCACCGCGACGGCAGACAACTGGGTGTTGAAGTTGTAGCCGCTACCACTGAACAACGCCCAGACACCCCCGCAAACGCTTGGTCATGATCGGCGCGAGGCAGTCACCTGGATGGCATCGGTCTTGGTCGCGTCTGCGGAGAACACCCGCTGGTGGTGGCGCCGGTGGTCAGCACGCCGCATTTTCACTATCAGGGGCGTTTGCTGGCGGGATGACATAACCGTTGCGCACTGCGCTTGGCACCGGCATAGGTGGGCGCGGTATGGTGGCGGGCAGGCAATCCCCCTTACGCTGCACTGCCTCCAGTGCCGCCATATCGGCAATCCCCTGCAACTGGCGTTTTTCCAGGTACAAACGGCTGCTATCAAACCACCAGCAACATGAATACCAGCACCATGCCCAGGGTCAAACCGCCACCAAGCCAATCGCACCGCGTTGCCTTGCAGGCCCGCCCTGGGCGACCGGAACGAAGTCGAAGAGACATCGAGCACTCCTTTGCCGGCACACTGCCGAGCGCTTACTCTCCTTGTGTTGCTTGGGAGTGTAGTCAAGAGCGGCGGGGGCTGCAGGCCAGTCGCCATAGATCGACGACTGGCGGAGGGCTGATCAGGCGATCAATGCGGCGGGTAGTTGGAAAGCACCTTGGTCACCGTGGCACGAATAGCGGCACTGCGGGTCTTGGGGTTCAGGCGAGCTGGCGAGGATCTGCTCATCGGCTTGCCACGCCACACCAGCTTGCCATCCTTGCCGTCGAGCAAGTCAATCTGGGATGGTCGCGACCTTGTAGGTGATGTTGCGGGTTTCGTTAATACATCGGCGCGCCCAGAGTAACCATTCCACGGGCCGCCCCAGGCGCCGCCGTAATTGGTGGTGACTTGTTGCTGGCGGTTCTTCGACGATCAGGTAGGTCTGTACATTTCAGGTCAGCCTTGGTGCCCGTGCGCGGACGCGAGGCCACGCTGGTTCGAGCTGCTCGCCCACGGCCTGGCGGAATGCGCTGTTCGGTGAGGTCACTCTTGATACCGCGGGTCATCCGGGCGGTATTGCAGCGCGGGGGTTCTTTCCAGCTCCAGCTGCGGTAGGCGCGCAAAGTCCCGGCTGGCGTCGAAATCATGGTTGACTGGCTGGTCTGGCAACCGCAGCAACAGCAACAACAGCAAGTGCAGCAATCGACGAAGCATGGTTTTTCTCCCAAAAGACAATCCGGGCCTGAGATGAGAATAGCTGCTAACTGGTGGGTAGGTTGGCAGTCATTGCTTTTCATCGCCTCACGCAGCGAATCGGCGCGCTCGCTGAGCTGCCCTGGCTCGCTGGTTTCGGCGCTGGTGCTCCAATACCGGCTGGCGGGTGCGCGCGTCGAACAGGCTGATGCGCGCCACGGCCACCGTCACTTCATAAGTGCGTACCACCGGCACCGTGTTTGTACATGCCGTAGCCGTTGCCGTAGCGGTTTAGCGCGCGTAACCGTAGCCATAGTCGTCCTGGACCTCGCAGGCGTTTTCCAGGCGCACGTCGGCGCTTACAGCAGGTCGGGGGCGCGGTTGTCATGCAAGGGGCGCAGGCCGCGCTGGTCGAGGGCGCCGCTGACCGCCTCGGCAATCTGCGCCGAATCCGCCCAGGCCGAGCCCGCCGGCAGCTGGTTGTTGAGCCAGGCCCAACTGCGGTAAGCGCGCCGTAGTCACGCACGCGGCGCCGGGTAGGCGCTGGCATCAAAGGTGTTGGCCGCCTGGGCAGGCGCCGGCGGCATCGGGGCAGACGCCGCACATACGGGTTGGGGCTTTGGCAACCGCCAGGCCCCAGGCCCAGCAGGATCAGTCCAAGACAGCGCTTCATTTCGAACCTCCGCAGAGCTGGGCCGCTTAACCGGACGGCAGATCCAGTGCAAATAACGCCCCGTCCGGCAAAGCTTGGGTGACGACGGTGTGCGAGCTCCATCTCCAACAAATCCTGCAACTCGGCGCGGGCCTGGAATTCCACCGGCATATAGTCGTGGAACACCGCACGCCACTTTGGGTTTCGACCTGCCCAGGCCCTCTAGTTGCGTCGCCAACTCCCGTGGGTCCAGGGGTTTGTTGCGGCGGTAAGGCTTCTGCTTTTCGCCGGCCATGTCGTTTTGGCGCATTTTGCGGAAGTGGCCTTTGAGCAGGTTGCGGTAAATCAAGGCGTCGCGGTTATAGAAAGCCAGCGACAGCCAGCCACCGGGCGCGCGTCAACTGGTGCAGCACCGGCAGGATCGCATGGGTTGGCCAGCCACTCCAGCACGGCGTGGCACCAGCACAGGTCATAGGGTTCGGTGAGCTGGCCCAGCAGGTCTTGCCAGGGGGCTTGAATGACACGTGGCTGTCTGCCCGGCTTCGGCGAAACGCTGGCGGGCGCCTTCGAGCATCGGCTCGGCGGGTTCGGCCAGGGTTAACATCATGGCCGCGCTCGGCCAGCCACCAGCGACATAATGGCCCAGCCCCCGCGCCGATATCCAGTACCCGCAGCGGGCGGTCCGGCAGCGCTTCAAATCAGGTCGGCCTGCAGCACCGCCAGGCGAATCGCGCCCTTGCCACCGCCATAGATCTTCTCGGCGAAACGGGTGGCCAACTGGTCGAAATGACGGTCGCTCATTTGGCAAACCGCGTTCCGCTGTCGGCCAGCTTGTCCTGTACCACCTGATCCATGTCCAACCCCCAACTCACTGCAACAACAGCAGCAGGTACAGCACGATGTCACCGACTTCCTGGCCGGCATGGGCGAGTTTGTCGGCGGGCAACTGCGGCGACTGGTTCTTCGCTCAACCACTGGAATATCTCCACCAGCTCGGCCATTTCAACGCTGGCGGGCCATGGCCAGGTTCTTGGGGCTGTGGAACTGCTTCCAGTCGTTGGTATCGCGGATGCGGTGCAGGCGTTCGGTGAGGTGATCGAGGTTCATGGGGAGCTCCCTGAAGGTGTATAGCTTCGGGCGCAAGCCGCGCGAAGGCAAGTGAATCCCTACGGCCCGTAAACCTCTATGCTAGAAGGGAACTAGCTTGGGCCAATAACGAACAAAGGCTCAGGTTCGGCAGCTACGCCCACCGTCTTATCAGGACACACACATGCAAACAGACTTTTTCGGGATGGCTGGGTCTCAAGATCGGCCAGATCATCCACTTTATCGTCGAGTTGTTCAGCGGGCTGTTCAATACCCTGTCCCACGCGGGCGGCGACTTGTCGACGGGCTGTCCAGATCCTTGGATGGACACCTCGATCATCAGCATCCTCATGCTGATTATCGGCTTGATGCTGTTGTACTCGGCGGTGCGCGCGTTTATGCGGGCTTCGATCATCATGGGGATTATCTGGTTGATGCTCGGGCTGTGGGTGCTCAGTTGGGTGGTGCATTAATAAAGGGCCAGCAGGGTAAATCCCTTTAATTTGAGGGACGTTTCCGAGACAATCTTTCGGCCTTGTGCCTGTTGGGATGGGTGGCTAGTCTTCGGCCCTTCACTGCATATCAGTGATCGGGTTTAGTCGCCCGGAATTATGAGCGCAAGTTGTCGCCATGCTTCATGGCGGCTGTGCGCAGGGCACCTTCGGGTGCGCCGGGTTCCACTAGCCGGTCGACTAACCTGCGTACAGCCGCCACCCTCGTTTAGTCGCGCGGGTGTCAGCTCCTTACCTTCTAGTGGAGTTACACCATGCATAAACTCGTCCCCGATCCACCCAGCGACCTCCTCAACGACCGCGCCGCCTTCAATCGCGCCCTCGAACATTACCTGCCCTCCCAAGGCTTCCACACCATCAACGAAGACCTGAGCTTCGAAGATTCCCTGCTCTACACCGCCAGCTTGCTGAGCAGCGCCTCGGCGACTGCGCTTGATTGCGGCGAACTGCTGGAAAGCCCGCAGCGCGCGAAGATCCTGGCGGTTTGGCATCTGCTGGAAATTGCCAAGACCACCGTCGACCGCTCCATCGAATGCCTGCACCCGCGCAAAAACCTGACCACTACGCGGTCAAAAATGTGGGAGGCGGGCTTGCTCGCGAAAGCGGTGGATCAGCCAATACATCCGGCGACTGACACACCGCTTTCGCGAGCAAGCCCGCTCCCACATTGGCCCTGCGGCGTAGCTATAGGACAGTTACACTACCGCTCCCCAAAGGAGCCCGCATGACTTCCCTGCTAACCGACTGGCGCGACCGCCCCACCCACCGCCGCGTGTGGGCCCTCGCCCGCGCCGATGATTTTGTCGAACATCTCCGTACCACTGGTGGCGCTGGTGGACAGCATGGTCATCGGCCACCTGCCCACGCCCACCAACTCGGCGCCGTGGCCGTTGGCGCCAGCCTGTACACCTTCCTCGCCTGGGCCATGGGCTTCCTGCGCATGGGCTCCACCGGGTTTGCCGCCCAGGCCGCCGGGCGTGGTGATGGCGCGGCGCTGCGGCAGATTCTGTTGCAGGGGCTGTTGCTGGCGCTGGGCCTGGCCATAGTGCTCGGCAGCATCGGCATTCCGTTAAGCGGCCTGGTGCTGGACTGGATGCAGCCCTCGCCCGAACTGAACCAGCTGACCCGCGAATTCTTCCACACCCGGCTCCTCGGCCTGCCCGCAGCGCTGGCCAGCTATGCGCTGGTGGGCTGGTTCCTTGGCACCCAGAACGCCCGCGCGCCGCTGGCGATTCTGCTGACCACCAACCTCGTGAACATCGCGCTCAACCTGTGGTTCGTGCTGGGTCTGGATTGGGGCGTGGTCGGCTCGGCCCGCGCCTCGGTGATCGCCGAATGGACCGGCGCCCTGCTCGGCCTGGCCCTCACCCAAAAAAGCCCTGCGCGCCTACCCCGGCCATATCGCCTGGGCCGCGCTCAAGCTGTGGCAAAGCTGGCGCCCGCTGCTGGCGGTGAACCGCGATATCTTCATCCGCAGCCTGGCCCTGCAATCGGTGTTTTTCATGATCACCGTGCAAGGCGCTCGCTTGGGGGATGCCACGGTGGCGGCGAATGCGCTGCTGCTCAATGGTCTGTTGCTGACGGCCCACGCCCTGGACGGACTGGCCCACGCCGTGGAAGCCTTGTGCGGCCACGCCATCGGCGCCCACGACCGCCAGGCCTTGCGCCGCTCGCTGGTGGTGGCCTGTGGTTGGTCGTTGCTGGCGAGTATCGGCTTCGCGATCCTGTTCGCCGTGTTCGGCCAACCTGTTTTATCGCCATGCAAACCGATATCCCGAGCGTGCGCGAAACCGCCGACATCTACCTGCCCTACCTCGCCGTACTGCCGTTGATCGCCGTGTGGAGCTACCTGCTGGACGGCCTGTTCATCGGCGCCACCCGCGCCCCGGAAAATGCGCAACGGCATGCTGCTGACGGTGGTGATTGTGCTGCCCTTCGCCTGGGCCTTGCAGGGCCTGGGCAACCACGGCTTGTGGATAACCTTCCTGTTGTTCATGGCCCTGCGCAGCCTGACGCTGTGGGCAATTGCCTGGCGCCTGAACAAGCAGGACCGCTGGCTTACTGGCCCGGCGTGAACGTGATAAACGCCGTGACCCGGTCCAATACGGGCGCCAGCCAGCGCAGCGGCCGGGACATCGACGCCACCAATGTGGCGTGGCTGGTCTTGGTGAAGTAGAACTCCTCCACCGGCACACCCGCCGCTCGCAGCTTTTTCGCCAACCCGCCGGTGTTGCGCTTGGGGTTGACCAGATTGTCGTCCCACCGAAGCAATCAACAGGCTGGGGGGTGCGCTTTGGCTCACGTGGTTGATGGGTTGGGAATCGGGCGGCGAGTCCGGGTAGAAGAACACCGGGCGCACATCAAGGTTTTCAATCGGCAGGAAATCATACGGCCCGGCGAGGCCGATCCATCCCTTGAAGACTGACGGCGACAGGCCAACCCCGGCCAGCCACTGCGGGTCCAGTGCCAGCATTGCCGCGTTATAGGCACCGGAACTGTGGCCCATCACATACAGCTTGCGGGGATCGCCGCCGTATTCGGCACTGTGCTGATACGCCCACGCGACTGCTTGGGCGCCGTCCTGCAAAAACCGTGGGTAGCGTACTTGCGGGTAAAGCCGGTAGTCGGCGATCACCACCACGATGCCGCGCGAGGCCAACGCTTCGCCGACAAAACCCGTAGTCATCCTTGGAACCGCTGTTCCAGCTGCCGCCATAGAAAAACACCACGACGGGCGCGTCGGGCAAGGCGGTGACGGGGCGGTAGATATCGAGTTTCTGGCGGGGGTCATCGCCGTAGGCGATGGCGGATGTTTTGGTGAAGGTGCTGGTGGGGGTGAGTGCGTTGAGCACTTTGATCGGGGAGCAGGCTGCGAGCAGCGTCGCGATGGCCAGAGTGAACACTTGCAGGAGTTTTTTCGACATTATTCAGGCCCTATAAAAACTGCAGGACTTGCGGCGATCCAAATGTGGGAGCGGGCTTGCTCGCGAAGGCGGTGTATCAGTCTGCACATGTATCGACTGACACACCGCCTTCGCGAGCAAGCCCGCTCCCACACTGGATCTCTGTCACATTGAGATCTTTGTCAGCCTGGAAGCGGTGTGCTTACGAGGACAGGTACGACGAACGCGTCAAACCAAGACGCAACGCATCCAGGAACTGAGTCCGCTCCGCCGCCGTGATCTTCGCGCTGGCGCACTTGTCACGGTAGTGAGTCATCAACTCCTCCGGCGACAAGTGCACGTAGCGCAGCATGTCTTCGATGGTGTCGTGGGTCTCGATCCCGGCGCTGTACACCGACCCGTCGTCACGCTGGTAGATGTTCACCGAGTCGGTGTCACCGAACAGGTTGTGCATGTCGCCGAGAATTTCCTGGTAGGCACCCACCAGGAAGATCCCCAGCAGGTAGTCCTCGCCTTCTTTCACAGGCGTGCACCGGCAAGCTGGTCTCGATGCTTTGCTCATCCACGTACTGCTTGATCTTGCCGTCGGAGTCGCAGGTCAAATCCTGCAGCACCGCACGGCGCAACGGCTCTTCGTCGAGGCGATGCAGCGGCAATATCGGCAGCACCTGGCCGATGGCCCAGGTGTCCGGCAGGCTCTGGAAGACCGAGAAGTTGCAGATGTACTTGTCGGCCAGCTTGTCGTTGAGCTCGTCCAGCACCTGACGGTGGGAACGCTGGCGGGCTTTCAGCGAGTCGTGCAGGCGGCGGCAGACGGCGAAGTAGCACTGTTCAGCCAAGGCCTTCTCGGCCAGGGTGATCTTGCCGTCGGCGTACTGGGTTGCCACGTCGCTCATGTAGTGAGTGGCGCGCCAGTAGGTTTCGGTGACCATTTCAATGTCGGTCGGGCCCAGCAGGTCCACCAGCCATTGCACGGTTTCCGGCAGGCTTTTCCTTGTTCTCGATCAGCGGCACGTCGTCGTTGTGCTTCTCGACGTCGGTGACTTGCACCACCAGCATGGCGTGGTGGGCGGTCAGGGAACGGCCGCTCTCGGAGAAGATGTTCGGGTGCGGCAGGCTCTGCGCGTCGCAGAATTCCTTGAGCATGCCCACGAACCACGCCGGCGTAGTCGTCCATGTCGTAGTTGATCGAGCTGGCGTTACGCGAGTGGGTACCGTCGTAGTCCACGCCCAGGCCGCCGCCCACGTCGATGTGGTCTACCGGCAGGCCGAGGTTGCGCAGTTCGCCGTAGTAACGAATGGCTTCCTTGAACCCGTGCTGGTAGTCGGCCAGGTTGGCGATCTGCGAACCCATGTGGAAGTGCAGCAGGCGGATGCCCTGGTCCAGGCCCGCCGCGCGGAAGCGCTCGACCACCGACAACAATTGCGCCGCCGACAGACCGAATTTGGATTTCTCGCCACCGGTGTCTGCCCACTTGCTCGACGCCAGGGACGACAGGCGCACCCGCAGGCCCACCTGTGGCTTGACCTTGAGGTTGGCGGCTTCTTCGATCACCAGGCCGACTTCGGATTCTTTCTCGATCACGATGAACACGTTGTGGCCCAGCTTCTGGCCCATCAGCGCGAGGCGGATGAACTCACGGTCCTTGTAACCGTTTGCAGACGATGGTGCCGCCTTTCGGCGCCAGGGCCAGCACGGCCAGCAGCTCGGGCTTGGAGCCGGCTTTCCAGGCCAATGGACACGTCCTGGGTGGCGATGATGTTCTCGATCACCGCTTCCTGCTGGTTCACCTTGATCGGGTACAGCGCGGTTGTATTTGCTCTGGTATTCCAGGCGCTCGATATTGGAGTCGAACGCGCCGGTCAGCTGGCGCACGCGGTCTTGCAGGATGTCGGGGAAGCGCACCAGCAACGGCAGGGACAGGCCGCTTTTGCGCAGCTCGTCGACTTGCTCGTACAGGTCCACAGGCGTGCTGTTCGGGCCGTTCGGACGGACTTCAACGCGACCGGCATCATTGATCGCGAAATACCCGGCCCCCCAATGGCGAATCCCGTAAACACTGCGGCTGTCCGCAACTGTCCATTGGCTGCCATCGTCTTTGCGTGTGCGTCGTACGGACATCGAAGTCCCCTATAAATGAAGTCGAAGTGCACCGGCCTGATCAGAGGCTGGCGCAGTCTAAAGAATGAAAATGACGATTTGCCTGTGAGAGGGGTAGACCCCACTTGCAGGACAGAGTTTAGACACCGGTCAGGAACAGGCTCTGTGTGAAAACCATGGAAGACGACAGTTCGCGTTCAGCCAGCGGGCTATCGGGGTGGTTTTCACAGAGGCTGCTAGCCGCCGGATTTCTTCGCCTTGTAACCCAGCTTGATCAGCTCGGCCAACAGCAACTCGACGTGGTCGCCCTGGATCTCGATCACGCCGTCTTTCAGGGCGCCACCGGTGCCACAGCGCTTTTTCAGCGTGGTGGCCAGTTCCTTCAAGGCTTCTTCGGCCAGGGGCACGCCAGTGATGGTGGTCACTGTCTTGCCGCCACGGCCCTTGCTCTCGCGACGAACGCGCGGGCAATACCATCGCCTTCGGGAATCAGGGTTGTTTTGCAGGTACACGCGTCCACGGGCTGGCGACAGTCCGGGCAGTGTCGACCTGCGTCGGTGGAAAATACCAGGCCACCAAGGGCGGCGAAGGATGCGGCTTTTTTGGCCACCGGCAATCCTCTTGGGAGGACAAAGACTGATCGATGGGGTCATCGACCGCGAAGCCCCACTCAGGCAGGGGCAGCGCTACTGAACCGCCGATGTTCAAACCACTGTAGGAGCGAGCTTGCTCGCGAAGGTCGTCAACGATAACGCGGGCCTTCAGACAGCACGCGTCGTGCTTACGTTTTTCGCGAGCAAGCTCGCTCCTACAGGGTGGAACAACAGCGGTTCAGCCTGAAAAGTCGCGCAGTGTAACGGCAAAAACGCCCCTTGCTAAGAGCCAAATGGCGCCAATTTATGCAACTTTAGCGACGGAGGGCCAAATAACGACGCAACCCTTCCTGGGCATCCGGGCAATAGGGCTTTTGCTCGGCCTCCTGAAGCACCGTCGCCAGGGGCAGAAAGCGCGCTTCCATGACTTCTTCCGGCTGGATTCGCAGCGGCCCGTCCCACACGGCCGAGAACGAGGTGCACCAGAGCCGGCTGTCGCCGTCTTCGAAGTAGAAGTGATCGTGGGCGGTCAGTTCGACGCCGCTGACGCCCAACTCTTCTTCCAGCTCACGAGCCGCCGATTCGGCATAGGACTCGTGGGCCGCCACCATTCCGCCCGCCGCCGTGTCCCAGAAACCCGGGTACATGGCTTTGCTCAGGGTGCGCCGGTGCACACACAGCTCACCGGCCGAGTTGAACAGGAAAATAAAGGTGCAGCGCCCGATCAGCCCGCGCCGGCGCAGATCGGAAACGTACGAGGCTGCCGAGCAGGTTGTCCTGCTCGTCGACCCAGGCAATCAGTTCGGCGTCGGAGGCGGCGCGGTGCGCTGCCTCCCTGGTGGAAGCGTCCATCATCAACCCTGGTTCAGGAGCTGACGCAGGTCGATCACTGCAGCGTTGGCCCGGGAAATATAGTTGGCCATGACCAGCGAATGGTTGGCCAGGATGCCAAAGCCACTGCCGTTGAGAATCATCGGGCTCCATACCGGCTCTTGCGAAGCTTCCAGCTCACGAATGATCTGGCGCACGCTGACGGTGGCGTTTTTCTTGGCCAGCACATCGGCGAAGTCGACTTCAATGGCGCGCAGCAGGTGCGACAGGGCCCAGGCCTGGCCGCGGGCTTCGTAGAACACGTTGTCAATCTGCATCCATGGGGTTTCCACCACTTCTTCGTCGACCTGGGGCACTTCACCCGGCGCCAGCGCTTCGGTTTTCAGCGCGGTGTTGAGCTTGACCCGCCCCACACTGGCCGACAGCCGTTGCGACAGCGAACCCAGGCGGGTCGCCACATCACCCAGCCAGTTGTTGAGGTTGTCGGCACGTGCATAGAACAGCGCGCCTTTTTGATTCGGGTCGGACAAGCGCGCTTCGTAGCGGCTCAGGGAATTGATGCCTTCCTGGTATTCCGACTCGCTGGACGGCAGCACCCAGCTCTTGTTGTCGAAGTTGAAGCGCGGTTCGGCCTTGGCCAGGTCTGCGTCTTCCGCCGACTGCGACTGGGAGCGGGCGAAGTCCTTTGCGCAGGGCACGGGTCAGGTCACGCACCTGCACCAGTACGCCGTACTCCCAGCTCGGCATGTTGTCCATCCACAGGCCCGGCGGGAAAACGGTCGTTGGAAATGTAGCCACCGGCTTGTTCAGCAGGGTGCCCACCACCGTCTTGAGGGTTTCGACGGTGGTAAAGCCCACCACCATCTGCTTGCCATCCTTCTCGGCGGCAATTTGCGCATTCTGCTGGACCGGGAACAACGCAGGCTCTTCGCTCCAGTACCAACCCAGGGCACCGGTGACCAACAGGTACAACGCAACCAGCGAGAGCAACGCACGGCTCATCAGCAGGTTACGGGAAATAGCTGCGGGGGGCCGACTTGGTTTCAGGGGCCGGGCCCTTTGCACTGCCTGCGCGGTTTTTCCAGTCCAGCATGGCGATATCCTTTCAATCACTTGAGTTCAATAGCTACGACCACAACCCTGCCCCATCGTGCCGAGCAGTGCGGCGCTTTTAGCCAGGGTGGCGCGAGTACGCGGTTCGACTATAAAGGATGCACGCTGTTTACGCCCGCGCGACTGCAGGGTCGATAAATGAATCTCTGCGACCTTGCAGTTAATTGACGTATGACACTCGTGCAACGGAAAAGAGGTGCTAGCATAGAGCCATCAGTTCGACCTCAGCATGCAGCCTAACTAGTAGTCAGGATATGACCGAGCCAGAAGACCCCAGCCGTGAGCGTCTCAAGCACCATTTTGCCCAGCGGGTAATTCATCAGGCACGTCAAATTCTTGAGATCTGGCAGCGCCTGCAACGCAGCGAATGGTCGACCACTGACTTGTCCGAGCTCAGTGAGGCCAACCTGCGCCTGCTGCGTTTTGCCGAGCGCTTCGAGCAGCCGGAACACGGCCAGCTGGCGCACCAGATCGGCGCTTCACTCAAGGCGGTGGACGACAACCGCGGCCGCCTGAGCAGCCACCTGATCACCGAACTCAACCGTTTGATGCAGCGCCTGTCGCGCACCGGGCTGCGCCAGGGCGACCAGCTGGAACAAACCCTGCTGCCGCCGATGCGCAAGCCGATCTACGTGATGCTGGCCGATCACGACCGCGCCGACCGCCTGGCCAAGCAGCTGGAATTTTTCGGCTTGAGCGCCCAGTCCTCGACAGCGTGGCGGCGTTTCGCTCATCCATGGCCGAGCGCTTGCCGGCGGCCATTGTGATGGATGTGGATTTCTGCGGCGCCGGCCTCGGCCTGAAGCTCGCCGCCGAAGCCCAGGAAGGCCTGGAGCAAAAGCTGCCACTGCTGTTTTTCAGCCTGCACGAAACCGACACCCCAACCCGCCTGGCCGCCGTGCGCGCCGGCGGCCAGGAGTTCCTCACCGGCACTCTGGAGGCGTCGAGCCTGCTGGAAAAAAATCGAAGTGCTGACTGCGTCGCCCAGTACGAACCTTATAAAGTGCTGATCATCGACGACTCGCGGGCCCAGGCGATGCACACCGAGCGCCTGCTCAACAGCGCCGGTATCGTTACCCGCACCCTGATCGAACCGATCCAGGCCATGGCCGAGCTGGCGGACTTCCAGCCCGACCTGATCATCCTCGACATGTATATGCCGGCCTGCACCGGTACCGAGCTGGCCAAGGTGATCCGTCACAATGACCGCTACGTCAGCGTGCCGATCATCTACCTCTCGGCAGAAGACGACCTGGACAAGCAACTGGACGCCATGAGCGAAGGCGGCGACGACTTCCTCACCAAGCCGATCAAGCCCCCGCACCTGATCACCACCGTACGCAACCGCGCCGCGCGGGCACGCAACCTCAAGGCGCGGATGGTGCGCGACAGCCTCACCGGGCTGTACAACCACACCCACATCCTGCAACTGCTCGAAGACTGCAGCTTCCGCGCGCGGCCGCGAGGGGCAAGCCGCTGAGTTTTGCGATGCTCGACATCGACCACTTTCAAGCGGGTCAACGACAGCCACGGCCACCCCATGGGCGACCGGGTGATCAAGAGCCTCGCGCTGTTTCTCAGCAGCGCCTGCGCAAGACCGACTATATAGGCCGTTACGGCGGCGAAGAATTTGCCATCGTGATGCCCGACACCGACCTCGACAGGGCTTGCCAAGTACTTGACGAGATTCGCGGGCGCTTTGCCGAGATTCACTATCCCGCCCAGCCCAGGATTTGTGGTGCACGTTCAGTGCCGGCGTGGTGGAGCTCTGCGACGGCTCCGACAGCCTGATGATGGCCGCCCAGGCCGACGAGGCGCTGTACCGCGCCAAGGATGCGGGGCGTAACCGGGTGATGTCGGCGCGTGCATCAAAGCAAAGTGCCACCTTTTCACCGGAATCCACCGAATCCGTCATAACTCTGTAATGGAAACGCAATAACTTCAGGCACTTACTTCTGCTGTCGGTTGAAACCACGCATGCGCCTGAAGCTGCTGACGAATCTGAACACCCTCCTTCTGGTCGCCGTTTGCCTGGCCCTGGGCGCTACGCTCTGGTGGTCGCAAACGTGCCCTGGAACGGCCTTACCTGCTGATGGAGCGCTACCTTGGCCTGTCGCAGACGTTCCAGAACCAGGCCGCGCGCAATATCGACGATTACCTCGCCAGCGGCGACGCCCTGCGCCTGAGCAGCGCCAGCCAGAGCCTGGAAAACCTGTTGCAGCAGCTGGATGAGTTACCCGCAGAGCTGGCGCAAAACCTGCGTCCCAGCCTTGCCGACCTGGACACCTTCGGCAAGACCGACCTGCTGGCCGCCGGTAAGCTGGCCGGCGACCCGCAAGCCCCTGTTGCTGCAAGCCGAACGCGAACTCGGTGCCAACCTGGAGCAAACTGAACCAGTACGCCAGCGGCGTCAGTACGCCCGAGGCGGCGCGCTATCTGCCGCCGTTGCTCGCTGCGTCCCAGCACCTGGCGAAACTCTCCCTGGCCCGGGACAAGCTGGTGAGCAGCGGGCGCAGCGAACTGGCCGACGATGTGGAGCGCGAAGTCAGTAATATCCGCAGCCAGGCTGACGTGCTGGGGCAGCTGCCATTACTGGGGTGACCGCCAGCAGCGAGTCCAGTACCGACGATTTCTCGGCCATGATGGGCCTGGAAAACACTGAAAAAACCGTGGCCCAGGACACCGGCGTCGACCTCAAGCGCGAACTCAACAGCCTGCTGACCCGCTACCCCGCCGAGCTGAAACGCACCCGCGAACAAATCCAGCAACGCACCGAACTGGCCACCGCCACCCACCTGAAAATCAACGCCGTGCAGCAAGCCATCGCCGGGCTGGAGCCTGTGGTGCGCGCCCAGCACGCGCAGATCCAGGGCGAAGTGCGGCTGATGCAAGGCGTGATGATCGGCCTGATTCTGCTGATCGCCCTCTTGATCGACACCTTGCAGCGGCGCCTGGCGCGGGTGTGACCAACCTGGCGCCGGCCTTGTCCACCTGGGCCGAAGGTGACTTCAGCCAACACATTGCCCTGGGCAAGACCAACCGCGAACTGCACGATATCGAAGAGTCCCTGAACCGCCTGCGCGCCTACCTGGTGGACCTGGTGGGCACCATCAGAGGCAACGCCGAGCAAGTCGCCGGCAGCAGCAGCGCGCTGGCGGAGTTGAGCAGCGGCATGCACGACGGGGCCGAGCGCCAGGCCGGTGATACCGCGCAGATTCGCGATTCCCTGGGCGAACTGGAAGCGACTATCCAGCAGGTTGCCGGCGACGCCAGCCAGGCTGCCGAGGCCAGCCGCAGCGCGGGCCAGGCCGTCGAGCAGGGCCAACGGGTGATCGGCCTGAGCCTGACCGGGTTGCACGCATTGGTCGGCGAAGTGCAGATAAATGCGCAGATGATCGAGAAACTCGCCGAAGAGTCCGCGACCATCGGCGGCGTTCTCACGGTGATTCGCTCGATTGCCGACCAGACCAACCTGCTGGCGCTGAACGCCGCCATCGAAGCCGCCCGGGCCGGTGAAGCCGGGCGCGGGTTCGCCGTGGTGGCCGATGAGGTGCGCACCCTGGCCCAGCGCACCGCTGGCGCCACCGCCGAAATCCAGCACCTGATCCTCGGCCTGCAAACCGCCGCCCGGCAATCGGTGGAAGGCATGCGTGCCCAGGTCGAACACGCCGAGGCCACTGCCGAACAAGCCCAGGCGGCTGACGGCGCGCTGGATGAAATCGTCGGGGCGATCCAGACCATTTCCGACACCGCCGTGCGGATCGCCGATGTGACGGCCCAGCAAAGTGGCGCCGTGAGTGAAATCCGCGATAACAGTGAGCGGATTCACCAGCTGGGCGAGGACAACTTGCTGCGAATTGGCCAGGGACGCCGCCAGGGCGAGCACTTATTGGTACTAGGCGGGCAACTCAATACCGCCGTGCAGGCATTCCGCGTCTGACCGGCTCTCCCGTCTTGTGAAGATCAAAATGTGGGAGCGGGCTTGCTCGCGAAGGCGGCGCACCCGTCAACGCATGTGGCGGCTGAACCACCGCCATCGCAGGCAAGCCAGCTCCCACACTGACCGGATTCAGCCTTGCGGTCACATATTTTGCGCAATCCTCGCTAATCGTGCTGCCTACTGCATAGAACTGGACAGTCACAAAGCCTTTGCGGCATAGTCGCCGGGTTCTACCGTGCCCACATCAATAACAAGGAACAGCCGATGGCGACCTTACTGGTTCTTCACGGACCCAACCTGAACCTGCTCGGCACCCGCGAACCGGGCGTCTACGGGGCAGTGACCCTCGAACAGATCAACCTCGATCTGGAACGACGGGCACGTGATGCCGGCCACCATCTGCTCTACCTGCAAAGCAATGCCGAGTACGAACTGATTGATCGCATCCATGCCGCGCGCAGCGAAGGCGTGGACTTTATCCTGATCAATCCCGCCGCTTTTACGCACACAAGCGTTGCATTACGTGACGCGCTGCTGGCGGTGAGCATCCCATTCATCGAAGTGCATTTATCGAACGTGCACAAACGCGAACCTTTCCGCCATCACTCTTACTTCTCCGACGTTGCGGTAGGAGTGATCTGCGGCCTTGGCGCCAGCGGTTACCGACTGGCCCTGGAGGCCGCCCTGGAACAGCTTGAAGACACGGCCAAGCGCCCCTGACCGACCCTTTGGGAGTTGATGATTCATGGATATCCGTAAAGTTAAGAAACTGATCGAACTGCTGGAAGAATCCGGTATCGACGAGCTGGAGATCAAGGAAGGCGAGGAATCCGTACGGATCAGCCGTCACAGCAAGACCCCGGCCCAACAGTTCTACGCACCACAGATGCAAGCGCCGGCTCCGGCCGCTGCACCCGTGGCGGCTGCTCCGGTCGCGGCTGCTGCCGAAGCCCCTGCGGCTCCAAAAACTGAACGGTTTCGTGGTCAAGTCGCCAATGGTCGGTACCTTCTACCGCACCCGGCACCGACCTCGCCAGCCTTCGTTGAAGTCGGCGCAACCGTGAAAGTGGGCGACACCATCTGCATCGTTGAAGCGATGAAGATGATGAACCACATCACGGCGGAAAAAGCCGGCGTCATCGAATCCATCCTGGTAGAAAACGGTCAGCCGGTTGAGTACGACCAGCCGCTGTTCACCATCGTTTGAACCGCGGAGCGCCTTCGATGTTGAAACCTGCGAAGAAACTGCAAAAAGTCCTGATCGCCAACCGCGGCGAGATTCGCGCTGCGTATCCTGCGCGCCTGTAAGGAAGAGGGCATCAAGACCGTCGCTGTTTACTCGACGGCCGATACCGAATTGATGCACGTGAAACTGGCGGACGAAAGCATCTGCATCGGCCCGCCACTGGCCACGAACTCGTACCTGAAAGTCTCGAACATCATCGCCGCCGCTGAAGTGACCGGCGCTGATGGCATCCACCCCGGCTACGGCTTCCTCGCGGAAAACGCCGATTTCGCCGAACAGGTGGAGAAATCCGGGTTTGCCTTCATCGGCCCGAAAGCCGAAACCATTCGCCTGATGGGCGACAAGGTATCGGCCAAGGACGCCATGATCGCGGCCGGCGTACCTACCGTTCCAGGTTCCGACGGCCCACTGCCTGAAGACGAGGCAACCGCCCTGCGCATTGGTCGCGAAGTCGGTTACCCGGTGATCATCAAGGCCGCCGGTGGCGGTGGTGGTCGCGGCATGCGCGTGGTGCACAAGGAAGAAGAACTGATCGAAGCCGCCAAGCAGACTCGCTCGGAAGCTGCCGCCTGGTTCGGCAACCCGATGGTCTACCTGGAAAAGTACCTGACCAACCCACGTCACGTGGAAGTGCAGGTACTGTCCGACGGCCAGGGCCACGCCATCCACCTGGGCGACCGCGATTGCTCGCTGCAACGCCGTCACCAGAAGGTACTGGAAGAAGCGCCGGCACCGGGCCTGGACGAAACTGCTCGCCAGGAAGTACTGGCTCGCTGCGTCAAGGCATGCATCGACATCAACTACCGTGGCGCGGGCACTTTCGAGTTCCTGTACGAGAACGGCCGTTTCTACTTCATCGAGATGAACACTCGTGTGCAGGTAGAGCATCCGGTTTCGGAGATGGTCACCGGTATCGACATCGTCAAGGAGATGCTGAGCATCGCCGCTGGCAACAAGCTGTCGTTTACCCAGGATGATGTGAAGATCCACGGCCACTCCCTGGAGTGCCGGATCAACGCCGAAGACCCGAAAACCTTTATCCCAAGCCCTGGCCTGGTCAAGCATTTCCACGCGCCCGGCGGCAACGGCGTACGTGTGGATTCGCACCTGTACAGCGGCTACAAGGTTCCGTCCAACTACGACTCGCTGATCGGCAAGCTGATCACCTGGGGCGCCACCCGCGACGAGGCCATGGCCCGTATGCGTAATGCCCTGGACGAAATCGTGGTAGACGGCATCAAGACCAACATCCCGCTGCATCGGGACCTGGTTCGCGATGAAGGCTTCTGCGAAGGTGGTGTGAACATTCACTACCTGGAACACAAGCTGGCTAATCAGTAAGCGAAGTGCTCCACCCAACAAAGCCGCCTTCGGGCGGCTTTGTTGTTTCTGCCCACCCGATTTTTCTGGATGGATACATTCCCCTTGTGGGAGCGGGCTTGCTCGCGAATGCGGTGTGCCAGTCAACACATCCATTACTGACACACCGCATTCGCGAGCAAGCCCGCTCCCACATTTTGTTCTGTGTACACCAGCAGTACAGTCGTCTTCTGCTGTTCGCTCGCGTAAACTTGCGCGTCTTTCGCAGCCCTACCCCGCTGCACACTCATTTTTTTCAAAGGTGCCCGCCATGCCTTGGCTGCAAGTCCGTCTCGCCATCAGCCCAGAACAAGCCGAAACCTACGAAGACGCGTTCCTCGAAGTGGGCGCCGTGTCGGTGACCTTCATGGACGCCGAAGACCAGCCGATCTTCGAACCCGAGCTCAACACCACCCCGCTGTGGTCCCACACCCATCTGCTGGCCCTGTTCGAAGACGGCACCGATGCCGCCAGCGTCCTGGCCCACATGGAACTGCTCACCGGCGGCCCGCTGCCGGAGCATCACAGCGAAATCATCGAAGACCAGGACTGGGAACGCAGCTGGATGGACAACTTCCAGCCAATGCGTTTTGGCCAGCGCCTGTGGATCGTGCCGAGCTGGCACGCCGCCCCCGAGCCTGACGCCGTGAACCTGCTGCTGGACCCGGGCCTGGCGTTCGGCACCGGCACCCACCCCACCACCGCGCTGTGCCTGGAATGGCTCGATGGCCAGGACCTGAAAGACTGCAACGTGCTGGACTTCGGCTGTGGCTCGGGGATCCTGGCGATCGCTGCCCTGCTGCTGGGCGCCAAGGAAGCGGTCGGTACCGATATCGACGTGCAAGCCCTGGAAGCCTCCCGCGATAACGCCGGGCGCAATAACATCGCTGAAGAGAAATTCCCGCTGTACCTGCCGGAGCAATTGCCCCAGGTGCAAGCCGACGTGCTGGTGGCCAATATCCTTGCCGGGCCGCTGGTTTCCCTGGCGCCGCAGCTGTCGAGCCTGGTCAAGCCGGGCGGCCGCCTGGCGCTGTCGGGCATCCTCGCCGAACAGGGCGAAGACGTTGCCGCCGCCTACGCCCAGGATTTTGAGCTGGATCCGATCGCCAACCGCGATGGCTGGGTACGCATCAGTGGTCGTCGGCGCTAGAATGAGCGCCTGCATGAATCGGATGGCCGCATGACCGACAGTTTCGTCACCCAGTGCCCACACTGCCAAGCACGCTTTCGCGTCAACCACGCTCAATTGAGCGTGGCCCGTGGCGTGGTGCGCTGTGGGTCGTGCCTGCAAGTGTTCAATGCCGCTCGCCAACTGCTGGAGCAGCGCGCCAATGCGCCCGCGCCCCAGGCACCACCTGCGGCAGAGCCGCCGGCAGCCGTAGAACCACCACCCCAAGCGCCGCGAGCCATCAGCCAGAAGCAATGGACCGCCGAAGAGCTGGACCTGGATAACCTGGACCTCGACGTAGAACTGGCCAAGCTGGAACGTCGCGAGATCCAGCACACCCAACCCGTGGGTGCCGACCGTCGCCAGCCCGGCGCCGATCGTCGGCAAAAGGAAGATGCCCTCAGCGCCAGCCGTGATACGGCCAAGGCCGAGGAAGAGCAATGGGCCTCCAGCCTGTTCAGCGAACCCCGGGATGAACGGGCCCAAGCCCCGCAAACGGTCGACGACGAACCGCAACCGGCCAAGGCAAGCCCAGGCAAACCCAAGCGCACCGAACCGTCGATGTCGTTTGAAGCGGTCGAGCCGGACGACGAACCACCGCTGCACACAAGCCCACCGATGACGAACTCGACCCACCGGTAACCGCCGTAGCGGACGAGCCGGAACCCGAACAACCGGAACGCCCGCAGCCCAAACGCAAGCGCCCTCGCCCCGAGGCTGGCGCCCACGACGACCTGCTTTCGGACCTGGAAGACGACCCGCTGCACCTGTATTCCCGGAAGCGTTTCCTCCGGCTGGGGCCGCCGCCTGTTCTGGGGCTTGCTGGTGCTGCTGGCCGCCGCCGGCCTGGCGGGACAATACGTCGCCTACCAATTCGACGACCTGGCACGCCAGGACGCCTACCGTCCATGGTTCCAGGAACTGTGCCCGAAACTGGGCTGCACCGTGCCATCCCGGGTCGATATCGCCCACATCAAGAGCAGCAACCTGGTGGTGCGCAGCCACCCGGAGTTTGCCGGTGCCCTGGTGGTGGACGCGATCATCTATAACCGCGCGACATTCTCCCAACCGTTCCCGCTGCTGGAGCTACGCTTTGCCGACATGAACGGGAATATGATCGCCAGTCGTCGCTTCAAACCCGCCGAATACCTCAGCGGCGAGTTGGCAGGCGTGACCGAGATGCCCTCCCAGACGCCGATCCACATTGCCCTGGACATCCTCGACCCGGGCAACAAAGCGGTGAATTACAGCCTGAGCTTCCACTCCCCGAGTGAAAACGGCTGCCTGGCCGGCGCTTGACGGCAGATTATTGACTGCATCGCCTTTGACCAAACCTGCGGCGATAAGAAAATAACTGCTCAGATTTTATCCAATTCAGCCTTTATCCAGTCATCGAGAGCGGGTATCATGCCAACCCTTTTTCGAACTCTAATGATCCGGCCCCACAACAGGGAAGTCCTATGTCGGCGGTACGCATCGGCCCATACACATTGCACAACGGCTTGATCCTCGCCCCGATGGCGGGCGTCACCGACCAGCCCTTTCGTCAGCTTTGCAAGCGTTTGGGCGCAGGGCTTGTAGTCTCGGAAATGGTCACCAGCGACATGAGCCTGTGGAACACCCGCAAATCGCGGATGCGCATGATCCACGAAGGTGATCCCGAGCCCCGCTCGGTACAGATCGCCGGCGGTGATGCGCAGATGCTGGCGGATGCGGCCCGGGCCAACGTGGAGTTGGGGGCGCAGATTATTGATATCACATGGGTTGCCCGGCCAAGAAGGTCTGCAACAAGGCCGCAGGTTCTGCCCTGTTGAAGGATGAGCAGTTGGTGAGCGAGATCCTGCATGCCGTTGTCGCTGCAGTGGATGTGCCGGTCACCCTGAAGATCCGCACCGGTTGGGACCGGGACAACAAGAATGGCCTGACGGTGGCGAAGATCGCCGAGCAGGCAGGCATTACAGCGCTGGCGGTGCATGGCCGGACCCGCGCCGACCTTTTACACCGGTGAAGCCGAGTACGACACCATTGCCGCGATCAAGCAGGCGGTGTCGATTCCCGTCTTTGCCAACGGCGACATCGACTCAGCCGAGAAAGCCCGGCGCGTGCTGCACGCGACCGGCGCCGATGGCCTGTTGATTGGCCGGGCTGCCCAGGGGCGGCCGTGGATTTTTCGTGAGATCGAGCATTTTCTGCGTACCGGCGAAACCTTGCCGGCACCGGAGCTGATCGAGGTGGAACGTATTCTGCTAGAGCATCTGGCCGCCCTGCACGCCTTCTACGGAGACGTGATGGGAGTACGCATTGCTCGCAAGCATGTGGGCTGGTATCTCGCAACCTTGCGGGCGCCAGGGAGTTTCGCGCCCACTTCAATCGTTTGGATGATACGGAAGCACAGTGCGCCAACGTTCGTGAGTTCTTCTCCGAGCGTTACAAGAGCCTGGTGACAGGGGACGGAGAAGGGGTGGCCGCATGACGATGATGACCGAGACTTTAGTGAGTGGAACAACACCCGTGAGCGACAACGTCAATTTGAAACAGCACCTCAACACGCCGAGCGAAGAAGGCCAGACCCTTCGCGGGAGTGTCGAGAAGGCGCTGCACAATTATTTCGCCCACCTTGAGGGCGCTGCCGTCACGGACGTGTACAACCTGGTGCTCTCCGAAGTCGAAGCGCCGTTGCTCGAAAGCGTGATGAACTACGTCAAGGGCAACCAGACCAAGGCCAGTGAGCTGCTCGGTCTGAACCGTGGCACGCTGCGCAAGAAACTCAAGCAGTACGATTTGCTGTAAGCATTCAATCAAACCAGAAAGGCGCCCGCGTAAAAACGGACGCCTTTTTTTGCTGACTCCTTTGCTTTTGATGGAAATTGAAATGACCGACCAGACTACCCGCCTGCCGATCCGCCGTGCCTTGATCAGTGTCTCCGACAAGACCGGGATCCTCGAATTTGCCCGGAGCTGGAAGCCCTGGGCGTGGAGATTCTCTCCACCGGCGGGACCTTCAAACTGCTGCAGGACAACGGCGTGGCCGCAGTGGAAGTGGCGGACTACACCGGTTTCGCAGAAATGATGGACGGTCGGGTCAAGACCCTGCACCCGAAATCCACGGCGGGATCCTCGGTCGTCGCGGTATCGACGACGCCATCATGAGCGAGCACGGCATCAAGCCGATTCGACTGGCCGTTAACCTGTACCCGTTCGAAGCCACCATCAACAAGCCAGGCTGCGACCTGCCGACCGCCATCGAAAACATCGATATCGGCGGCCCGACCATGGTTCGCTCGGCAGCCAAGAACCACAAAGACGTGGCCATCGTGGTGAACGCCAGCGACTACGCCAACGTACTGGAAAGCCTGAAAGCCGGCGGCCTGACCTACGCCCAGCGCTTCGACCTGATGCTCAAGGCCTTCGAACACACCGCTGCCTACGACGGCATGATCGCCAACTACATGGGCACCGTGAACCAGGCCGCTGAAACCCTCAGCACAGAAGGTCGCAGCCAGTTCCCGCGCACCTTCAACAGCCAGTTCATCAAGGCCCAGGAAATGCGCTACGGCGAGAACCCGCACCAGAGCGCGGCGTTCTATGTTGAGGCCAAGCCTGCTGAAGTCGGCATCGCCACCGCGACCCAACTGCAAGGCAAAGAGCTGTCGTACAACAACGTGGCCGACACCGACGCCGCGCTGGAATGTGTGAAGAGCTTCGTCAAGCCAGCCTGCGTGATCGTCAAGCACGCCAACCCGTGCGGCGTGGCCGTGAGCCCGGACGCTGAAGGCGGTATCCGCCAGGCCTACGAACTGGCCTACGCCACCGACACAGAGTCGGCCTTCGGCGGCATCATCGCCTTCAACCGTGAGCTGGACGCCGAGACCGCCAAGGCGATCGTCGAGCGTCAGTTCGTTGAAGTGATCATCGCGCCATCCGTCAGTGAAGAGGCTCGCGCCATCGTTGCCGCCAAGGCCAATGTGCGCCTGCTGGCGTGCGGCGAGTGGTCGGCCGAGCGTGCCGCTGCCTGGGACTACAAGCGCGTCAACGGCGGCTTGCTGGTACAGAGCCGCGACATCGGCATGATCGGCAGCGCCGATCTGAAAGTGGTGACCAAGCGCGCCCCGACCGAACAGGAAATCAACGACCTGATCTTCGCCTGGAAAGTCGCCAAGTACGTTAAATCCAACGCCATCGTCTACGCCAAGAACCGCCAGACCATCGGTGTCGGCGCGGGCCAGATGAGCCGCGTGAATTCGGCACGCATCGCTGCGATCAAGGCAGAACATGCCGGCCTGCAGGTCGCCGGTTCGGTGATGGCGTCCGACGCATTCTTCCCGTTCCGTGATGGCCTGGACAACGCCGCGAAAGCCGGTGTTACCGCCGTGATCCAACCGGGCGGCTCGATGCGTGACGCAGAAGTGATTGCAGCGGCTGATGAAGCCGGCATTGCCATGGTCTTCACCGGCATGCGCCACTTCCGTCACTGATTGCTCGTTCCCACGCTCTGCGTGGGAATGCAGCCCGGGACGCTCCGCGTCCCAAAGCGTGACGCAGAGCGTCACAAGAGGCATTCCCACGCAGAGCGTGGGAACGGTCAGAATTCAGCGTCATCCGAGGTTTTTGAAATGAATGTTTTGATCATTGGCAGCGGTGGCCGTGAACACGCCCTGGCCTGGAAAGTTGCCCAGGACCCACGTGTCCAGAAAGTTTTCGTCGCCCCCGGCAACGCCGGTACCGCCATTGAAGCCAAGTGCGAAAACGTCGCCATCGACGTGTTGGCCCTTGAGCAACTGGCGGACTTTGCCGAGAAAAACGTTTCCCTGACCATCGTCGGCCCGGAAGTGCCCTTGGTAGCTGGCGTTGTGGACCTGTTCCGCAGCCGCGGCCTGGACTGCTTCGGCCCAACCGCCGGCGCTGCCCAGCTGGAAGGCTCGAAAGCCTTCACCAAGGATTTCCTGGCGCGCCACAAGATCCCGACCGCCGACTACCAGAACTTCACCGAGATCGAGCCGGCCCTGGCCTACCTGCGTGAAGTCGGTGCACCGATCGTGATCAAGGCCGACGGCCTGGCCGCCGGTAAAGGCGTGATCGTCGCAATGACCCTGGCTGAAGCCGAAGACGCCGTGCGCGACATGCTCGCCGGCAACGCTTTCGGTGAAGCCGGTTCGCGCGTGGTGATCGAAGAGTTCCTCGACGGCGAAGAAGCCAGCTTCATCGTGATGGTCGACGGCAAGAACGTACTGCCGATGGCCACCAGCCAGGACCACAAACGTGTGGGTGACGGCGACAGCGGCCCGAACACCGGCGGCATGGGCGCCTACTCCCCGGCGCCAGTGGTCACCGCCGAAGTGCACAAGCGCGTGATGGACCTGGTCATCTGGCCAACCGTGCGCGGCATGGCCGACGAAGGCAATGTGTACACCGGTTTCCTGTACGCCGGCTTGATGATCGACAAGGCCGGCAATCCGAAAGTCATCGAGTTCAACTGCCGCTTCGGCGACCCGGAAACCCAACCGGTGATGCTGCGCCTGCAATCGAGCCTGGTGCTGTTGGTTGAAGCTGCGCTGGCCCAGGCCCTGGACAAGGTCGAAGCCCAGTGGGACCCGCGCCCGAGCGTCGGCATCGTGCTGGCCGCCGGCGGCTACCCGGCCGACTACGCCAAGGGCGATGTGATTGAAGGTCTGGACGCGGCTGCTACGCTGGAAGGCAAGGTGTTCCACGCGGGCACCGCGCTCAAGGATGGCAAGGTCGTCACCGCCGGTGGTCGCGTACTGTGCGCAACCGCCATGGGCAGCAGCGTAGATGCCGCCCAGCAACAGGCTTACAAGCTGGCGGCGAAGATCGACTGGAAAGGCTGCTTCTACCGCACCGACATTGGCTACCGCGCCATTGCCCGTGAGCGTGGCGAAAGTCAGTAAACAGCTATCCGTTCGGTTAGGCAGGGGCCTCTGGCCCTTGCCCTACGCTTGTGGCCCCGCGCATAGTTATACCCATGCATCAACCTACGAAGGGATTTCGCCGTGCGCTGGCTCAGGATCGCCATAGGTTTCACTGTCAGTCTGCTGACCTTGCTCTGCTTGCTCCCGGCCCAGGCCGCCGCACAAGGCAGTGGCTGGGCAGTATTGCTTGACGAACAGGCCGATCTGCAACTGAGCGACATCCGCTCGCCCCGCTACATCAATCAATTCAGCCCCATCGAACTGGACCGGATTACCGCCGCGCAACCGGACGGTGCGTTGTGGGTACGCTTCAGGCTGCAACCCGGCAAACACGAGCAAGTGCTGCGGGTATTCGCCCCTGACCTGTCGCACCTGAACCTGTATGTACTCGACGGCGACACCCTGGTGGAGCAGGAAGCTACCGGCACCCGCCAGCCCCAGGCCGAGCGCCCGCTGCCCAGCAGCGACTTCATGCTGCCGATGCCGCAAAGCCAGAAGCCGCTGGACGTGTACCTGCGCATGGTCTCGGAACACGAGCTGCGCCCCTACATCACCCTTGAGCCGGCCGTGCTGGCTGCGGCCAACCAGAACCAGACGCTGATCTACGGGCTGCTGTTCGGTTGCCTGGTGATGCTGATCCTGCACAACCTCACCCGCTACGCCTACCATCGCTCCCGCAGCAGCCTGTGGCTCGCCGCCTGCGAATTGCTGTTGCTGCTGAGCCTTGCGCTGCTGCTCAACGTGCTGGGCCCGTGGTTGCCGAACTGGCACGCGGTACAAACCCCCGGTGCCTACCTCGCCCTGCTGCTGACCGCGCCGTGCGGGCTGATGTTTGCCTACCGCTTCTTTGCGCCACTGGGCCCGCATCCGCTGAACAAGCTGTTGATGGCCGATATCCTGCTGATCGTCCTGACCGGCCTGTTGCTGCTGTTCGTCAACACCTTGCCCCTGAACATCATCACCTACGCCCTGGTGGCGCTGGCCGGCCTGAGCATGTTGTTCGTCTCGGCCTATCACTGGCAAAAGGGCTACCGCCCGGCGCGCCTGTTCATGCTGGCGATGGTGATCTTCAACATCGGCACGCTGATTATTCTTCCGGCCTTGCTGGGCCTGACGCTGGTGCCGCCACAAGGCTTGATCATCACCCTGCTCGGCTTTATCTGCCTCAGTGGCCTGTTGATGAGCCTGGCCCTGGGCGAACGCCAGCGCGCCATCACCGAAGACAACTTCAGCCTCAGCCGCGACCTGGCGGCCAGCAACGCCGAAATCGCCGCCAAGGCCGAATTCCTGGCGAAGATCAGCCACGAAATTCGCACGCCCATGAACGGCGTGCTGGGCATGACCGAACTGCTGCTGGGCACCCCGCTTTCAGTCAAGCAACGCGACTACGTGCAAACCATCCACAGCGCCGGCAACGAACTGCTCACCCTGATCAACGAGATTCTCGACATCTCCAAGCTGGAATCCGGGCAGATCGAATTGGACGACGTGCAGTTCGACCTCAACGCGCTGATCGAAGACTGCCTGAGTATTTTCCGCGCCAAGGCCGAGCAGCAGAACGTCGAGCTGATCAGCTTTATCCAGCCCCAGGTACCCCGGGTGATCAGCGGCGACCCGACGCGGCTGCGCCAGGCACTGTTGAGCCTGCTGGAAAATGCCCTGCAAAAAACCGATGAAGGCGAAGTACTGATCGTCGTCGCACTGGACGAGCGCAGCAGCAAACCGCGCCTGCGCATTGCCGTGCAAGACAGCGGCCTGCCGATGGAACCCGCCGAGCGCGACGCCCTGCTGCACAGCGAGTTGCACAGCAAGAACTTCCTCTCTGCCACCCGCCTGAGCGGCCATCTGGGCCTGGTCATTGCCCGCCAGCTGATCCTGTTGATGAACGGCGAATTCGGCATCAAGAGTGGCAGCCAGCAAGGCAGCACCCTGTGGCTGACCTTGCCGCTGGACCCGGAACGCCTGGAGCACCCGACCTCCGACCTAGACGGCCCGCTCAAGGGCGCGCGCGTGCTGGTGGTGGACGACAACGACACCTGCCGCAAAGTGCTGGTGCAGCAATGCACGGCCTGGGGCCTGAACGTGAGCGCCGTGCCTTCGGGCAAGGAAGCCCTGGCGCTGCTGCGCACCAAGGCGCACCTGCGGGACTATTTCGACGTGGTGCTGCTGGACCAGAACATGCCCGGCATGACCGGCATGCAACTGGCGGCGAAGATCAAGGAAGACCCGAGCCTGAACCACGACATCCTGCTGATCATGCTCACCGGCATCAGCAATGCGCCGAGCAAGATCATCGCGCGCAAACTGCGGGATCAAGCGCATCCTCGCCAAACCCGTGGCCGGCTATACCCTCAAGACCACCCTTGCCGATGAGTTGACCCAGCGCAGCAAGGGCTCCGTGCAACCACGCCAGCCGGCGATCAGCGCGCCGGCCCCGGTGACCGTGCCAAGTGATTTCCGGATCCTGGTGGCGGAGGACAACAGCATCTCCACCAAGGTGATTCGCGGCATGCTCGGCAAGCTCAACCTGCAGCCGGACACCGCCAGCAACGGCGAAGAAGCCCTGCAGGCAATGAAGGCCCAGCGCTACGACCTGGTGTTGATGGACTGTGAAATGCCGATCCTCGACGGCTTCTCCGCGACCCAGCAACTGCGGGCATGGGAGGTCAGCAACCAGCGGATTCGTACGCCAATCGTGGCACTCACCGCGCACATTCTTTCGGAACATAAAGAGCGTGCACGCCAGGCCGGGATGGACGGGCACATGGCCAAGCCGGTGGAGTTGTCGCAATTGCGCGAGTTGGTGGAGTACTGGGTGGCACAGCGCCAACAGCGGCCAGAGCACGCACCTACCTGACCCATGCATGACGCAAATCAAAATGTGGGAGCGGCGGTGCGACGATTCGACTTGCTCGCGAAAGCGGTGCGTCAGCCACTACATGTTTGACTGATACACCGCTTTCGCGAGCAAGCCCGCTCCCACATTGGATTGTTGTCGCTTCACAGATAGCGCTCAGCCACAGGCCTGATAAACTCCCGCTCGCCCTCCTTCGCTGCGAGCTCCCACCATGCTCCACGTGCTGTTCAGCGTTTACCTGAAGATGCTGGTGCTCTACAGCCCCTTCTTCGTGCTCTCCTGCTTTATCAGCCTGACTCGCGGGTACTCCAGCAAGGAGCGGCGGCGCCTGGCCTGGAAAGTGGCCCTCGCCACCCTGGTATCGAGCGTGTTGCTCTACCTGTTCGGCCGGGTGATTTTCAGTGTGTTCGGCATCACCGTCGACGCCTTCCGCATCGGCGCAGGCAGTGTGCTGTTCATCTCGGCCCTGGGCATGGCCCAGGGCAAGTCGGCGGTGCAGACCGACAACGTGCAGCAGGACGTGACCATCGTGCCGCTGACCATTCCCCTGACGTCGGCCCGGCACCATCGGTGCGCTGCTGGTGATGGGCGTCAGCCAGCCGCACTGGGACGACAAGATCACCGCGATCCTCAGTATCGCCCTGGCCAGCCTGACGGTGGGCGTGGTGCTGTACCTGTCCAACCGTATCGAACGCATCCTCGGCGACCAGGGCTTGCAGATTGTCAGCCGGTTGATGGGGCTGTTCGTGTGCGCCCTGGCCGCACAAATCATCTTCACCGGTGTACGCGGTTACCTGGTGCCGTAGATCAAATCCTGTAGTTGGCGATAGCCAGGCGGACCTTGTCCCCTGCGCTGTCCCGCAGCAGTTGAATCGTGTCTTCGTTGACCACCGAGCTGTTCAGCACCAGGCACGTGCGGCCACTGAAGGCCTCGACGGATGCACTGTCCCACTCCAGAAACGGTATGCCCAGTTGCTTGCTGACGCCGTGGGAGCTGTACGTCACCAGCACCATCGAAAACTTCCCCGGCGATTTCCGAGCAGGACGCCAAGCCGAAATCGCCACCGTCACGCGTGGTGGTATTTCGCTTGAATAACTCAAATGAGGCCGGGAGCTGCTTCAAGGCTTCAACCGCCTCCGCCACCCGTTTGGGCAATACACTGATCAGCGGCCCCGACAGAAACGTCGAGGCCACGGTGGCCGCCATCAGGTTCAGCGCCGCCAGCTGTACCGACAGCCCCTTGCGAGAGGTGTACACCCGCTCGAAACTGCTCCTGACCGGCATCCAGCCGAGGCTGCTCATGACCTTGATGAATTCGTTGTACCAGGCCTCTGTGCCCCGGGCGACCCGCAGCACATCGCTGACGTAGCTGCTCGCCAGCAAATAGCTTTTGCGGGTGTACTCCTTGTTGAGGCTGGTCATGCCTTGCACAAACGACATGACGCTGTTGTTCACCACCGCCGCGTCCAGCTCATCATCCGCCTCGGGCTTCACCGGCGCGCTCAACCCCGACGCCAGGCCGGGCGCGCCCGGAAGCCGGTAAGCGGCAATCAGCTTCCTCCTTTTTGCGCTGTTGATCCGTTTGTTGTTTCGCTCCATAGCCATTTCTCCATAACCCCAACATGGGGCTCAACGCCAACACTAGTCGACTTGCCGGGGATTTTGAGCTGCTGGAAATTGACCACGGGACGCGCCGCGACCCGCAGGAAAAATCACTGCAGGCGGCGCAGCTGAGTAAAACGCTGGGGATGAGGCGGCGGCACACAAAAGCGCCGTGCTTTTCTTCAAGCCGTAGAGAAAGGTATGACTTGAGCCGATGCAAAAAAACCTCGGCAAGCAGACCTTTCCGGCATCAATGACTGACGTTTCAAGGCGGCCCCATGGCGGGGCCGCCGTTGTTTTCAGGAGGCGGGTTTTCTCGCCGTACCAACGTGGCGTGTAGACCCACTCGCCACCACCTGCCCGCGCAAAGACGCAGGTGGTGGACGAACCGATCAGCACCATGGTGCGCATGTCCACCTGCTCCGGCGTCAGTTGTCCCAGGGTGGTGACTCGCAGGGTCTGGCCCGGGCGACCGATGTCACGGCCCAATACCACCGGTGTTTCAGGCGTGCGGTGCTGCGCGACGATTTCCAGGGCGCGTCCCAACTGCCAGGGCCGCGCACGGGAGATCGGGTTATAGAACGCCAGCGCCAGGTCGGCCTGGGACGCCAGGTCCAGGCGCTTCTCGATGATCGACCAGGGTTTGAGGTTGTCCGACAGTGACATCACACAGAAGTCATGCCCAGCGGTGCACCTGCCTGGGCCGCCGTGGCGAGGGATGCCGACACGCCCGGCAAAATCTCCAGGTCGACCTGATGCCAGGCCGGGTCGCTGGACTCGTGCAAGGCTTCGATCACCGCGGCGGCCATGGCGAATACACCCGGGTCACCCGAAGACACCACCACCACCGAACGCCCCTGCGCCGCCAGCTCAAAGGCATGACGCGCGCGCTGCATCTCTTCGCGATTGTCGGTGCAATGCTGGATCTGGTCCGCGCGGAACGGCCCGGCCATGCGCACATAGGTTTCGTAACCCAGCACGTCAGTGCAGCGGGCCAGCTCGGCTTTTACTGCCGGAAACCATCAGTTCGGCAGCGCCGGGGCCCAGACCGATCACCGCGAGGCGGCCACGGGGACGACCGATCAGGGACAGGTCCAGAGGAGCCTCGGCCACCGTGATCGCGATGTCCGCCTGAAGCGCCAGATCGGCGAAGCGCAATGGCACGCCCAGCTCCAACGCCGCTTCGTGCAATGACGAATCGGCCATCTCCGTTTCAGCCGCCAGCAGGCAAGCCAGGGACTGCACGGCGAGCCCGGCATCCTGCAACGCCGCACGAATTCGCCCGGCCAGTTGCGGCCCCGGCTGGCAGGTAACCAACACCGTCTTCGGATAAATCAGCAACTCATTGGCCGCAGGTGTGCGCTCGGCACTGCCGACGTGAATCGCCAGGCGCGCCTGTTGATCCTGGGGCAAGTTGGCCTGATCCAGCCACGGCGCCGCGCCTTCGATGCGTACTGATTCGCCAGCCAGCAAATCGAGACAAAGCGTTTGCCCAGTTCCAGATCCCCCAGCTGATAACCATGGGCGGGTTAAGCAGGCAGGTACCAAAACGCAGCTCGCCACTGGTGGTGATCGCGGCGGCAACGTCCAGGGCAGCGGCGATTTCCCGCGCCATCACGTTTACACCACCGAGGCCACCGAGCAGCGGCACTACCGCGCTGCCGTCTTCGGCGACGGCCAGCACAGCAGGCTCGATGCCCTTCTCCAGCAGCAGCGGCGCCAGGGTGCGGATCACAATCCCGGCGGCGCACAGCGCGATGATCGGCGTGCCCTGTTGATACAACTGGCGCACGCTGGCGCCGAATTCGTTATAGGCCTGATCTGCGCCCTCGACCCGCCCGGCCAGGCCGTGGATCAGCGCGTCGGGATACACTTGCTGGATAGCGCGGGGCCGTGGCGAGGCTGCCCTGCCCCAGGATGACAATCGCGGGAGCCGTCATCAGCCTTGCCACCTTTCACCGGGAACGATGATCAACGAGAAATACGGCGAGGACGTCGGATCGACCTGATCCAGGGCGACGATTTTCTGATTGGCCATGGTCGCGCGCTCGACGTACAACGCCCGGCTCGCCAATCCCAATTCTTCCAGTACCTGACGCACCTTGGTGAAGTTGCGCCCCAGCTTCATGATCACCGCCGCGTCGGCATCCGCCAGGCGACGCTTGAGTTCGTCATGGGGCAGCACGCCGGAAAGCACCGACAGGCTCTGGTTGCGGTACACCAACGGTGCGCCCAGTACAGAGGCGCCACCGAGCATCGAGCACACACCCGGGATCACCTGGGCTTCGTAGCGCTCGGCCAGGCGGTCGTGCAAATACATGTAGGAGCCGTAGAAGAACGGGTCGCCTTCACAGATCACCGCCAATCGCGCCCCGCGTCCAGGTGTGCCGCAACGTCGACACTGGCGGTGTCGTAGAAATCGCTGATCACTTGCTCGTAGGACAGCGGCGCCGGCAACACTTCAGTGGTCACCGGGTACACCAGCGGCATCAGGGTTTGCTGGGGCACCAAATGGTCTTCGATGATGCCGAAGGCGTTGCCCTTCTTGCCCTTGGCCACGAAGTACGCCACCACCGGCGATTCGCGCAGCAGGCGCAGGGCTTTGAGGGTAATCAGTTCCGGATCGCCGGGGCCTACGCCCAGGCCAATCAAACGTCCGCGTGCCGGCATTATTCGACCTCCGTGGCCAAGGCGTTGACCGCGGCGGCGGCCATCGCACTGCCGCCGAGGCGGCCCTGCATGATCACGAACGGTACGCCGCGGCTGTCTGCCGCCAGCATCGCCTTGGATTCGGCGGCGCCGACAAAACCCACCGGGAACCCGAGGATCAGTGCAGGTTTTGGCGCGCCGGCGTCGAGCATTTCCAGCAGGTAAAACAGCGCTGTCGGCGCATTGCCGATCACCACCACACTGCCTTCCAGGTGCGGGCGCCACAGCTCCAGGGCGGCGGCGGAACGGGTGTTGCCCAGCTCGCGGGCCAACTCCGGCACGCTGTCGTCGCGCAGGGTGCAGATCACCTGATTGTTGGCCGGCAGGCGCGTACGGGTCACGCCTTCGGAGACCATCCGCGCATCACACAGGATCGGCGCGCCAGCGGCCAGGGCTTCGCGCCCGGCCTTGCCGGCACCTTCGGAAAATTGCAGGCCGTCGATGGCGTCGACCATGCCGCAGGCATGAATCACCCGCACCGCGAGTTTTTCCAGGTCGGCAGGGATGCGATCAAGCCGGGCTTCTGCGCGAATGATCGCGAAGGAGTTGCGATAGATCTCCTGACCGTCGCGGATGTAATCAATCATCGTGTTGCTCCGTGGGTGAGCGCGCAACAAGGCGCCCGCCGCTTCAATAGAAAGAGTGCGCGCGTGCAGGCGGCCGAAACCGGGGCAGGCCTGCGTCGCGAAAATAGAGGTCGTAGTGGCCGGGACTTACCGCCAGCAGGGTGACCGGCGCGGTGTGTGCGGCCGCACAGGAACGCGGGCAGCCGGACAGGTGCACGCTGTGGCCGGGCGCTAGCGCGGCCAGTTGCACGGCGTCGGCCTTGGTGTCGGACAGGCCTTTGGCGCAACCGCCGGCGCCGGTGCAGGCGATCATCCGTGCGAGGGGTTGGTCCACCGAACACAAAAAGCCAAGCTGTTCGAGGCGTTCGGTGACAGCCGCCGCATCCTGGATATTGGGCAGCAGCAGGCCTTGCCATGGCGTGACACGCAAGGTGGCGTCGCCATGGTCGACGGCCAGTTGCGCAGCGCCCCGAGCATCGCCGAATCCAGGCGGCCCAAGGGTGCGACGGCGGCGACGTAGACCTGGTTTTTTTGGCGCTGTGGATAACTTCCCAGGTGCAGCGGCGCGGAGTTGGAGTGCCTTGAAAAGCCATCAACCGGCTGCAATGGCATATTCAGCTGCCGCAAAAAGTTATCCACAGCGGTTTCAGCCAGCAGGTGGCGCATACGGGTCTGATCAGGCCGGGCCAGCTCAAGGAACCGCTCCAGCACCGCCACCACCAGTGCATGCCCTTGTGCAAAGGTACCGCCGCCAAGGGCGCATCCCGCGCCGGGCAGCCTGCCAGGCCGAATGCCAACAGCGTGTTGCCATTGGCATCGAAGGCTGACAGCCACAGGTCGTGATGATGCTCGAGCATGGCCAGGGCTTCACCGCCGTCCAGTTGCACGGCGAACTTGGCCGACAGCTCATGGAAACGCGGGTGGGTTTCCAGGGTGGTGAGGATCTGGTCGGCCAACGGTCGGGTATCGAACAGCATCTCGCGGTCAATGCCGGCACTGGGGCTGAGCATCAGGGTGCGCACATCATCACCAGCGGCACGCTTGGGGCCCAGGTCGGCGGCCAGCAAGGCGGCGATCAATGCATCCTGTTCGGCGCCGATCCCGCGAATCTGCAGGTTGGCGCGGTTGGTCGCCTCGATTCACCCCGCCGGCATGGGCCTGGGCGGCGTCGGCCACGGCAAACGCCTGCTCGGCACGGATCGAACCGCCCGCCAGTTTGATCCGGCAAATCCCGCCATCCAACGCCTGGACAATACGCAGCAACCCCGGACAGGCCGAGGGGCGCAAAGTATTGGACGGTGGTATTGGTTTCACGGGGGCTACCGGTTCACGGGTAAAGGCGCGGTATTATGCCTGCTTTGTCCGGCGGCATGAAAAGCCTGCCCGTCGGATGTCGTTCAAGGAATTCATATGTCGCCCTGGCTGACGGTAGTAGGCATCGGTGAAGACGGCTTCAAAGGGCCTGGGCAGAAACGCCCGGCACGCCTTGTTGCGCGCCTCGCGCATTGTTGGCGGGCAACGCCAGCTGGACTTGTTGCCGGTGTGCATCCGTGGCGAACGCCAGGTGTGGCCCAGCCCGTTTTCCCTGGAGCCGGTGCTGGCCAGGCTTGGTGAAGCGGTGTGCGTGCTGGCCAGCGGCGACCCGATGTTCTATGGCGTGGGTGCGAGCCTGGCGCGGCAGGTGCCGGCCGATGAGCTGCTGATTCTGCCGCGCCGCCTCTTCCGTGTCCCTGGCGGCGGCGCGTCTGGGCTGGCCGTTGCAAGAGGTAGTGACGCTGTCGGTGGTTGCCCGGCCGATGGCGGCGCTGAATGCGCACCTGGCCAGCGGCGTGCGTTTTGCTGGTGCTGAGCAATGACGGCCAGAGCCCGGCGGCGATTGCCACACAATTGGCCGAGCGCGGGTTTGGCGCAAGTCGCCTGAGTGTGTTTGAACACCTCGGCGGGCCGGATGAGCGGCGCATCGACGGCATCGCCCGGGATTGGCCTGGCGAACCGATTGCCGCGTTGAATCTGCTGGCCATCGACTGCGTGGCCGACGCCAACACAGCGCGCCTGTCACGCCTGGCAGGGCTGCCGGACTCGGCCTTCAGGCACGACGGCCAACTGACCAAGCGCGACGTGCGCGCCATGACCCTCGCCCGCCTCGCGCCGATGCCCGGCGAACTGCTGTGGGACGTGGGCGCGGGCAGCGGCTCCATCGGGATCGAATGGATGCGCGCCCAACCCAGCTGCCGCGCCCTGGCCATCGAGGCCGATGAAGGCCGGCAACTGTTGATCGAACATAACCGTGATGCCCTTGGCGTCCCCGGCCTGCAACTGATTCGCGGCACCGCGCCCCACGCCCTGAACGGGCTGGAAGCGCCGGACGCCATCTTCATCGGCGGCGGCGTCACCCGCGACGGCGTGCTCGACACTTGCTGGCAACACCTGCGGCCCGGGCGGCCGGCTGTTGGCCAACGCCGTGACCCTGCAAAGTGAAATGACCCTGATGGCCTGGCGCGAACAACACGGCGGCGAGCTGACCCGCATTCATGTGGCCCAGGCCCAGCCACTGGGGGCTTTGATACCTGGCGCCAGGCGCTGCCGATCACCCTGCTGGAAGTGATCAAGCCGCTATGAAACGCATCCTGCTGTTGGGCGGCGTGACGGAAGCCCTGGCCATCGCCCGCACACTGGGGCCCGAACATATCTACAGCCTGGCGGGTGTTGGCCGCGTTCCCACCGACCTTACGTGCCAGGTGCGCGTCGGTGGCTATGGCGGCGCGGAAGGTTTGGCGCAGTTCATTCGCGATGAAGGTATCGAGCTGGTGCTGACGCGACCCATCCGTATGCCGCACAGATTCAGCGCCAACGCCGCCCGTGCTGCGGGTGTGTGTGGCATTCCCTGCTGGGCCCTGCGCCGCCCGGCGTGGCAGCCACAGGCGGGTGATGACTGGCGCGAAGTCGGTGACTGGGCGGAGTTGATTGAAGCCCTGAAACCCTTCAAGCGACCACTGTTCACGCTGGGCCGTGAACCGTTGCAACACCTCGACGAAATCCCCGCCGAGCAGTTCTGGACGCTGCGCGCACTGGATGTGTACCCCGGCAATGAGCGCTGCGAAGTGATTGGCGCCCGTGGGCCGTTTTTGATCGAGGATGAACGGGCGCTGTTTGAGCGGCGGCAGATTGATGTGCTGATCAGCAAGAACAGCGGCAGCACGGCTACCGAGCCGAAGCTGGAAGTGGCGCGGAGCGGAGGGTGCCGGTGTTGGTGTTGAGGCGGCCGGTGTTGGTGGCGGTGGATCAGGAGCTTTTGTCGCCCGCAGAAACAATCGAGTTATTGGCAGATTTCATTCGATAGATCAGGATCATCGCCCACCTCTATCAACTCTATTTGTGACTAAAGGGACGGCGATGAATCCACAACATGAAGTGCTACACTCCAGAAACAGTTCAAGCCAGACTCAATTCTATTCAGGAGCTGACATGATAGACGTCAAAGAAGCCGTGCAAGTTGCCAAGGCAGCAGCCAATGACTTTCTCGGCCAGGAAACAGTGCTTCAGGACTTGATGCTTGAGGAAGTCGAGTTAAACCCAGGCGACAAAACGTGGGCAATAACACTTGGCTTCAATGTTCCAGCCCCTGATAAATATCAACGATTAGGCGCATCTTTAGCGGGACAAATGTACGCAAGAAAATATAAAACATTCTTCATTGACTCGGAGACTGGCGAGTTCCGCTCCATGAAGATCCGCGAAGTATGATCGAAACATATATCCGGCAATATCGAAGAAAAGGAATCATAGTCGACACTAACCTGCTGCTCTTGGCACTGATCGGAGGCACACCCAGTATTGCAGGCTTCAAAAGAACAAGCGGGTACACCGCCAAAGACTACAAACTTCTGCTTAACGTGATTGATCAATTCGAAAAGCTTATTTCAACTCCTCATATACTTGCGGAAGTCAGCAACCTTACAAACGGGCTTTATGGGAGCAAGCTACACGACTTCTACGCAACATTAAAAAAATCATTATCGACAGTCATTGAGATTCACTGCCCTGCTCTTGATATAAGTTGCGATTATGAGCTGTCGCCCTACGGACTTACCGACGTCGGTATTATCTGTGCAGCCAAAGATAATTATCTAGTTTTGACAGATGACCTAAGAGTCGCTGGATTTGCTCATCAGCACAGCGTAGATGTCGTGAACTTTAATCACATACGGGAAGCAAGCTGGGACGTTTAAAGGCGTCTCACGGGATCATTCCCACACATCAGCGCAGGAACGATCGATCATCGAAGTGTTAAATGCGTTTTCCGCCACCTTCGTGCACCCGATCAGCCAGTAACTCCGCCAGCTCGATCAACTGAGCGACGCCCAACAACTCCTCTCGCTTCGATCCTTCCAGGCTAAACGCCAAGTCGCAACTCAGCGCATTGGCCGAGGCGAGTGTTTCAATGAGGTTGACCAACAGGTCTTCGGTGCTGATTCCGTCGGCTACGGTGAACAGCCGAAAGGGGGGATTGGGGGTAGGTTTAATCATTGTGAAGCTCCTAAGGGATGTGAAGCTGCCACTGATCGCCGCGACGCGATGGAAGGTGGCAGCTGTGCGCAGGTTCGCGGACCGGTCCCTAGGCAACCCGGCATACCCGAAGGTATCCCGCGCACAGCCACCATAGCGCCGCACAGTAGACGATAAAAAAGCGTCAACTGAAAGCAGACGATGGCGCTTAGCGCCTATAGGATCCGGGCCGCGACGCCCGACCACTGAGTTTGCAGTGGTGTTCGGAGACTAGAGATTGAGTTTCCCAAGGACAACCGCCAATCACTGTCGGAAATTTCTGTGGAGGGCCTCCACATTCGAATCGAACACAACCCAAACTGTGGGAGCTGGCTTGCCTGCGATAGCATCACCTCGTTCCAGCAGGAAGACCGAGTCGCCTGTATTGCAGGCAAGCCAGCTCCCACAGCATTCAGCTGTCGCACTAAACATCGCGGCCCATTTGAAAAAAATGGAAATCCTTGATTCCCGTCTATCCTCAAACCCAGCACTGCGACAACCAAACCACACCGCCCCTTTTTACTTATCCTCCCCGATCAGGCTAAATACCCCACCTGATCGCTTAACCCTACGGATTGTCCGCCATGGCCCGTCAACGCTTTGCAATTGCCTGGAATAGCCTGCCTTGCAGTGCTGTTCAATGCGTTTGCCATGCCCCTGGCGGGTGCGATGCAGCAGGCGGATGACCCGGTCAAGCAACTGCTGTGGGGCAGTTTCTGCTCCTCCAATGCCAACAAGCTGACGGCCATTGCCCTGGGCAAGCTGGAGATTCCGGCGCCGCAGCAAGACGATCACTCCACCATGCAGCATTGCTGGTGCTGCTCGGGCTCGGCGCCATTAGTGGCGTTGCCGGGGCATTCACCAACACTGTATTTCGCAAGATTCGACGCGGTGCAAGACCTGCCGCCGCCGTCATTGCAATCCCCACCCCGCGCCAGCAATGGCCGAGCCTTAACCCCCGCGCCTCTCCAACGGTCTGATTTCTTCGCAAGTGAACTGCGTTTAGAACCGTTCTGGAGAACTGCCATGCTCAAATCTTCCCTGCTTCTGGCTGCGTTGTTGCTGCCGGTGTGTGCTGCTGCCAATGCCGAAGACTTCAAGGTCGGCGAACTGGTGGTCAGCGAACCCTGGTCCCAGGAACTGCCGCCCAATGCGCCGACCGTCGCGGCGTATTTCGTGATTCATAACCAGGGCGAGCATGCGGATCGCTTGCTCAGCGTCGACACGCCCGTGGCCGCCAAGGCCGAACTGCATGAGCATGTGATGCAGGGCGATCTGATGAAGATGCAGCAAGTGACCAGCGTCGCGGTGCCGGCCAAAGGTGACCTGACGTTCGCGCCCATGGCCTACCACGTGATGCTGCTGGACCTGAAGGACCGCAGCATTTGCGCGACGGCCAGCATTTTCCGCTGACCCTGAACTTTGAAAAGGCCGGGCCAGTGAAGGTGGAAGTGTCAGTGCAGAAGCAGCCGCCCATGGCCGGCCACGAACACATGCACGCCCAATAGATAAACCTCGATGGGCGCCCCACGCGCCAGGTTTTTCCCCGCACCGCCGTAAGCCTGTAGGCCTTATGCGCGGCAGCTGGATCAGCCTGTTCGCCATGCTGATGATCTTTATCGGTCGCTGATTTCCCAAGCGATGCCGATGGATCATCACGCCGGCATGTCGATGGAAATGTCCATGGACGCGCCGAGCTGCCATGGCGACGCCAAGCCTGCGACCGATCACCACAAAGCACCCGACGAACACCACGTGCTCTGGGAAAAGTGCGGCTATTGCAGCCTGCTCTTCAGTTGCCCGGCGCTGCCTGGCAGCGTGTCGTTTGTCACCCTCGGCAGCCCGCCGCCCGCCAACGCCCTGACCCCCGCCCCACGCCTGGGCCATGCCCGGCAAACCGTGTTCCCCGGTGCCCGCAGCCGCGCCCCGCCCATCATCGCGTAAGCACTTCACACCGTTACTTCACCCCGGCCGACTTTAGACAGACAGCCGCAGGCTGCTGGCCGTGTTGTTTACGAATGAATGATGGAATTTTTCATGTCCAGGTTTTCTGCTGACACCCGTTTGGGATGTACTCCCGTTTCGCCGTTCTGTGTGGCGCGCTGCTGGTTCCTCAGGTCCACGCCGACGAGCCTGTCGACCAGAACGAACTGAGCCCGACGGTGATCACCGCCATTGCCCCCAGCTCACCACTGACCGTCGTCACCAACCCGAAAGACCCGCGCCAACCAGTGCCCGCCAGCGATGGCGGCGACTACCTCAAGACCATCCCCGGCTTCGCCCTGGTGCGCAACGGCGGCACCAACGGCGACCCGGTGCTGCGGGGCATGTTCGGCTCACGCCTGAACATCCTCACCAACGGCAGCATGATGCTCGGCGCCTGCCCCGGTCGCATGGACGCGCCCACCTCCTATATCTCACCGGAAACCTACGACAAGCTCACCGTGATCAAAGGCCCGCAAACCGTGCTCTGGGGCCCGGGCGCTTCAGCCGGCACGGTCCTGTTCGAGCGCGAGCCCGAGCAATTCGGCGAGCTGGGCACGCGGGTCAACGCCAGCATCCTGGCGGGCTCCAACGGGCGTTTCGACAAAGTCGTCGACGCAGCAGCCGGCGGGCCGCTGGGTTATGTGCGGGTGATCGGCAACCAGGCCCACGCCGATGACTACAAGGACGGCAACAACGACACCGTCGCCTCGCGCTACGACAAGTGGAACGGCGACGTGGCCGTGGGCTGGACCCCGGACGCCGACACCCTGCTGGAACTCACCGCCGGCCGTGGCGATGGCGAAGCCCGCTACGCCGGGCGTGGCATGGACGGTTCGCAGTTTTTGCGCGAGAGCCTCGGATTGCGCGTCGAGAAATCGAACATCGGCGAGGTGCTGGATAAGGTCGAAGCGCAGGTCTACTACAACTACGCCGACCACGTGATGGACAACTACACCCTGCGCGTCCCGTCGGGCACCGGGATGATGGCCGGTCCCATGGCGGCCAACGTCGACCGCCGCACCCTCGGCGCCCGTATCAAGGCCACCTGGCGCTGGGCCGATGTGCAGTTGATCAGCGGCATTGATGCACAAACCAACGAACACTGCGAACGCAGCGCCATGGGCGTCGACACCTACAAGGACCTGCCCCGCAGCAAGGACGCCAACTTCCACAACTACGGGGTGTTCGGCGAACTGACCTGGTACGCCGCCGACCGCGACCGCCTGATCACCGGCGCCCGCGTCGACCGCGCCTCGGCCAAGGATTTCCGGCAAACCATCAGCTCCGGGATGATGAGCAGCCCCAACCCCACCGCCGGTAAAACCCGCGCCGATACGCTGCCGTCCGGCTTTTTCCGCTACGAGCACGATCTGGCGGACAGCCCTGCCACCCTGTACGCAGGGCTTGGGCATTCGGAGCGTTTCCCTGATTACTGGGAGCTGTTTTCTCCCGACACCGGGTCGGTCGGTTCCGTGAATGCCTTCGACGGTGTGAAGCCTGAAAAAACCACCCAGCTGGATTTTGGCCTGCAATACAAATCCGCCGATCTCGACGCCTGGGCCTCGGGCTACGTCGGCCAGGTGCGTGATTTCATCCTGTTCGACTACCAGCCGGGAATGATGGGCACCACCTCCCAGGCGCGCAATGTGGACGCGCGAATCATGGGCGGTGAATTGGGTGCGGCCTACAAGCTGACCGCCAACTGGAAGGCTGATGCCACCTTCGCCTACGCCTGGGCAAGAACACCAGCGACGGCAAACCGCTGCCGCAGATCCCGCCGCTGGATGCGCGCTTCGGGCTCACCTACAGCCAGGACGACTGGAGCGCCGGCGCCTTGTGGCGGGTGGTCGCGGCGCAAAACCGCATCGACCAGAACAAGGGCAACGTGGTGGGCAAGGACTTCGACAAAAGCTCGGGGTTTGGCGTGTTCTCGCTGAACGCGGCGTATCGCATCAACAAGAATTTCAAGGTCAGCACGGGCGTCGACAACCTGTTCGGCAAGGCGTACGCCGAGCACCTGAACCTGGCCGGCAACGCCGGGTTCGGCTACCCGGCCAATGACCCGCAAGCCATCAAGGAACCGGGGCGCACGCTCTGGACCAAGGTGGACATGAGCTTCTAAGCGCATCGCAGGCAAGCCAGCTCCCACAGTTGCAATGCATTCCCTGTGGGAGCGGGCTTGCCCGCGATGGCCGTCCTCGATAACACAAAAAAATCCAAGCCTTTGCGGAGCACCCTGATGAACCCACGAAGATTTCCTTCTACAACCTGGCCTGGCGCTGGCATTTCTACGCCGGGCTGTTTGTCGCGCCGTTCATGGTGCTGCTGGCCCTGACCGGCATCATCTACCTGTTCAAAACCCCAACTCGACCCGCTGATGTACGGCAACCTGCTGACCGTGCAAAGCGCCGAACACGCGCTGAGTGCCGACGAGCAACTGCAACGTGCCCAGGCTGCCTATCCACAAGGCAAAATCAGCAAGTACCTGCCACCTGCCGACGCCACCAGCAGCGCGCAATTCGTGATGCACAACGACGGGCGCGAAGTGACTGTATTCGTCGACCCGTATCGCGGCACCGTGCTCGGCGAACAGGACGCCAAGTACAACCTGCAAGCCATCGCCCGTGCGCTGCATGGTGAGTTGATGATCGGCACCGTCGGCGATCGCCTGGTGGAACTGGGCCGGCTGGGGTGTGATGCTGGTGATTTCGGGCGTGTATCTGTGGTGGCCGCGAGGCAAGTCGGCGGCGGGCATTCTGTGGCCACGGCTGGGCAGTCGCGGCCGCTTGTTCTGGCGCGATTTGCACGCGGTCGCCGGTTTCTGGGGCGCGGCGTTTCTGCTGGTGATGCTGCTCAGCGGCATGACCTGGACCGGCTTCTGGGGCAAGCAATACGCCGAGCTGTGGAATAAATTCCCGGCGGCCATGTGGAACAACGTTGCCGCAGTCCGACCAGCAGGCCCGCAGCCTCAACACCGCGAGCCAACAAACCGTGCCGTGGGCCATGGAAAACACGCCGATGCCGATGTCTGGCGAGCATGCCGAGCACATGAAGCACGCCGGCATGAGCCAGGGCCCGGCAGCCCCGAGTATCCGCCTGCAACAGGTGGTCGACCTCGCCAACTCACGCAAGGTCGAGCCCGGCTACAGCATCACCTTCCCACCACTGCCGAAGGCGTGTTCACCCTCGCGGTGTTCGCCAACGACCCGCGCAATGACGCCACCCTGCATGTGACCAATACTCCGGCAAGGTCCTGGCCGATGTGCGCTGGGAGCACTACAACAGCGTGGCGCGGGTTACCGAATCGGGCGTGATGCTGCACGAAGGCAAGATGTTTGGCGTGGTCAATCAGATCATCGTGCTGCTGATTTGCCTGATGATCCTGCTCAGCGCCGTCAGCGGTGTGGTGATCTGGTGGAAGCGTCGGCCACAGGGCAGCCTGGGGTTCCACCGTTGCGCCATGACCTGCCGAAATGGAAAACCGCGATGGTGATCATGCTCGGGCTGGCGATTGTCTTTCCGCTGGTGGGCGCCTCGCTGATCGTGGTCTGGGCACTGGATCGCCTGGTGCTTTCACGGTGGTTTGGCCCAACGTGAATCTGCCTCAGGTTCAGCGTGAAACAGACGAGATGCCCTACCTAGAGGCGTTATGTAGTCTTACGCGGGCTTTCGCCCACGCCGCACAAAGTGTTATGTTGTAACACTTAATGTGTTTTCCCACTCGCGCGCCCTGCGGCGAGTACCGTCTCGAAGAAGCGATTTATCGTCCGATGAAACAAGTACCTTGCGTCCGGCCTGTGCCTGCTCGCCCTGCAAAACACTGCCCAGGCCCTGACGCTTCCCGCCAGTGCCGTCTCAGCCCCCGCCGTCGACGACGAGCGCGTCGACCTGAACACCCCGACCACGGCAGGTTCACGCCTGAACCTCACGGCCCTGCAAACCCCGGGCAGCGTTGAAAGCCAGACCGGCGAGCAGATTCGCGCCCGGGGCGATGCCACGGTGCAGGACGCGATTTCCCGGGCCACCGGCATCAGCCGCACCGGCACGCCGGGCGACGGTGGTACCTCGTGTCGGCACGCGGGGTTCACCGGCCAGAGCTCGGTGCTGCAGTTGGTACGACGGCGCGCGCATGTTCGATGGCGCGGGCACTTCCACCTTCCGGTGGACACCTGGGTCCGTTGAGCGGGTGGACGTACTTGCGCGGCCCGGCCTCGGTGATGTACGGCCAGGGCGCACCGGCGCGGTGATCAACACCATCGCGAAGAAACCCTTCGAGGGCGAGATTCGAAAACCATATCCGCCTGGGCTACGGTTCTTATGACCGCCAGCAGCAAGCCCTCGACAGCGGCGGCTCGCTGACCGACACCCTGAGCTATCGCCTGAACATCAACCGCCTGCGCAGCAACGGCTTCATCGACCGTGGCGACTCCGGCAGCGACTTCGTCAGCGGTGCCCTGCGCTGGCAGGCGGCGGATAACCTGAGCTTCACCCTGGCCTCCGACTACGCGACCAGACCCCGCAAAACGACTACGGCACACCGCTGATCAACGGCCAGTTGCACAAGGGCCTGCGGGACAAGAACTACAACGTCAGCAACGATATCCAGCACTACAACGACCAGTGGACGCGCCTGACCAGCGAGTGGCAGATCAACGACAAACGTCACCGCCACCAACGAACTGTCCTACCTGAAAAACCAGCGGCGCTGGCAGAACGCCGAGAGCTACAACTACGTCGACGGCGCCTGGTGCGCCAGAGCTAC
>RCNN01000159.1:0-74334 GCA_003667245.1 Heterostelium multicystogenum | reverse complement strand
AGGTCAACCGACCTGTTGATCGACAGCCACTCCAGCAGTTCAATGCTTCCATATTCTGCCGCTCTTCTAAAGGGACACTGATAATAAGATGAAGGAAGTTGAATTGAGGCGTAAGCTGTTTTAGTTTATCAACAAAGAACTTCAACATTTCGAATCTATCAGGGCTGTACCGAGTTATACATTGGATCTAACAAATCCCATCGATACTGCTTGTGTTTGGGGAATATTTTTTTAAATAAAAACTGAGCAATTATCCAATCGACCAAGAAGAGCACATTCCTTCATTGAGTTCAATGGGTTCGCCAATTCCCGATTGAACTTTAATCTCTTTTTAATCTGAAAGCGTTCGAAGAGATATTGAACATTTCGATTCCTGGACAAAACATCGATGCCAACAATGTCTCATGATCGTATCTCTCACCAGTACTATCAAGATATAGCTGTCAACTCTTTTGAAATAGCCATGTTGGTGCCATAATTCTAGGTTCCTCTTTTGATGATTGACACTCCACTTGTAACCCGAATCATCTCCATGCAGCAGTATTGATATGCTACTCACATAGCTAAACACCAAATCTTCAAAACTCTATTACCAACAGTCTTGTAAATACTTTATTATGCATCCTTAAGTCAACCTGCTGATATCAACAATTAAATGATTTTCATTGTTTTTTTCATTTTTATTTATTTGGATATATCCGTTTGTTTTCTTTTGTTTTTTTTGCGAATCAAATCTCTTAAATGGTTTGGTTATGGTTGATCAATGATAATTTATTTATTTATATCTCTTTTTAATAAACATATTGACATTGTTGTAATTATAGCAATCAATTAATTAAAATCATCATCATCATCTTTTAAGTCTTTGTTTGGTTTCCTTAATTGGTAGAGAGAGCTCTATTGATCATCACAAAATGACTTATAGATAGAGGTGATGGTATGAGTGGCTGCCTTGAGGTCAGTTGGTAGTTGACAAAGCAAACTGACTATGAGAAGTCAGCAACACGATGTTACTTACTTTCACTTGTTGTGCCACAACAACCTTTTTTTTTGTTTTTTCACACAAGAAACAAAATTTGTATTTATTTTATTTATTTAATTTTTGTTTTATTTTTTGTGATGTTCAAAAATGATAGATTGATTAAATAAAGTTTTTAATTTTATTACTTTTTTTTAAATTATTTAATAAATTTAAAAGTTATAAACATCTTTTATAATTTATTCTATTTTATATATTATATTTTTGTATAGTTTTGTTTATAGTTAGCTAGATAGTTAGTTAATTCAAGTGGTATATTTATAGATATGGATGCAGATTACTCTTTTTCATTGACTACTTTCAGTCCATCTGGTAAATTGGTACAGATCGAACATGCTTTGCATGCTGCTGGTGCTGGTGGTTCCGCTATTGGTTTGAAAGGTAAATGATTACTCTTCTACTATAATCAGGCAATACTACACTTTCATACATATATCTAGCGTATGATAATGGAGTGTTCAATTGTAATAGTTAACAATACTAACTAAATGGATGTTGATTTATGAATGTAGCAAAGAATGGAGTTGTAATTGTTACAGAGAAGAAATTACATCCATTGGTCGATGTTACTTCAGTACAGAAGATTGCAGTCATTACAGAGAATATTGGTTTGGTATATGCAGGTATGGGACCAGACTCACGTGTATTAATAAAGAAGGCACGTAAAAGAAGCCGAGAAATATCATAAACTCTATCACGAGAAGATTCCAGTGCTCCAGTTGGTCAGAGAGATCGCTTCAATCATGCAAGAATATACTCAATCCGGTGGTGTACGTCCATTCGGTGTATCATTGTTGGTCGCTGGTTTCGAATGACAAAGGTCCACACCTCTTATCAAGTTGACCCATCAGGTTCCTATTTTGCATGGAAGGCCACTGCAATTGGGTAAGTTATAATAAAAGCATCAATCACATAACAAAAAGAAGAAAAGATCAGCTTTCTAACTAACTTTTAAACTATATTTCTCTGTCTATTTCTATAAACATAGTAAAAATATGGTAATTCAAAGACATTCCTTGAGAACGTTATAGTGATGATTTGGAGATTGAAGATGCAGTACAGACAGCTCTTATTTACATTGAAGGAAGGTTTTGAAACTCAACTTTTAGAGACAAATATGGAGTGGCTGTTGTTGGTGCAGATAAGAAGTTTAAGATTTTGTCGCCATCCGAAATAAAAGATTACCTCGCCAATTTGTAATTAGATATCTCAACAACAACAACAACAACAATATTAATAATCATAATAAATAATATTAACAGTTTTTAACAATAACATTAAATACCCCAGATAATAACTGCAACAACAACTAGTTCAACAACAACCAATAATAAGAATTACTATATATCTAATGAAAATAAACTTAGAATTTGCCTATTAAGACACACACACACACATATACACACACATACACACACGCAGGTGAAGGTGATACCTCCCCATCCTTAATTATTTATATCGAAACAAGCAATATAACATACAACATCAACCCCAAACAATCAATTATCATTTTTTAAATTATTAATATAATTAAAAATGGTGGATTATTAATTAATATTAAAATTATGAATTACTACTACTACTAATTTTAAATATATATAAGTAGCTACTTGTTCATTTTGAATCGAATTAAACTTTACTATTACTACTACTACTAACTAATCATATTTTAGAAATTTATCATAAACCATGGAGTCTAATAGTCCTATCTCTAGTAATGCTAATGTTTGTTAACAACTATGCTGTTGGTGTCCCAAGAACCTCTTTGTTTATTGCCGCTTCAAGAGCACTGACCACTAACACATTTATCAAAAATCTTTTGGAAGAAAATGATGGAAAGTTGGATAAAATGGATCAAGCAATGCGTCTTTATTATGAGAAAAACTATAAACCAGAGTCTATTGCCAGTAATATCAATTTAAAGATTGATATGTTTGACCCGTAAGTTAGAAATGCATTATTAAATCAACATACAATTAACGAACTTTTGTTAGATATGCATATTATTTCTGTACTTCGGAGGAATCAAAAAATATTGCTATTGACGAGGTAATCAACTTCAGTAATATGGTTCCTACCGAATTCTTAAGAAATCTAGTATTAAGATATACTTTAAAGAAAAGCAATGTTGAAATATCCGGTTTCACAATAGAGAAGTTATTAAATTATTTACGTGGTTGCTCTCCTTTTAAAGTCTTTCAATTAGTCAATATTAGTTCTTTTGAGGTGAAAATTGCACTCAGAACTAAATTCATTGATGATCATATCCTTGAATCTCTTTCGGAGAGAAACGTCCGTCAATTTGTTCTACTAGGTGCAGGACTTGATGCTCGTACTTATCGAATGCCGTTTGGAGGTGATTCCACTGTCTGGGAGATAGACTTCCCCCAAACCTTTGAGTATAAAGAGAAGATTCTCTTAGAGGCCATAAAAGAGATACCACCCGTTTCTAAATCCAAATCCCATTATGTCAGGAGTAATGTGTTAGAGGTTGACACATGGTTACCCAAACTAGAAGAGACCGGATTTGATTGTACTAAACCAACTTGCTGGATTCTAGAGGGACTTGTTTCATATCTCACTGAGGATGAGATCAATACCCTCATGAAGAGATTAGACTCAATCTCTGTTAGAGATTCATCAGTGTTAATACAAACCTTGGGAGTGAAAGGTATCTATGGTAAAATACTCTCATACATTTTTCCATCTCCATTCAGGAATGAGTATAAATCGGATTCACTTCGACCAATTGACTACATCACGGTCAATGGGTTCACCAAAGATCCAGTAAACATTAATGAAAAAGAATTGGCTGAAAAATATTCCTGCAACGCATATCACTCTTCTTTGCCCATAGATACTGACCTTGTGATTGGAGTGGCAATCAAGGAATAAACTAACCAAAGAAGAATTAAAAGAAGGTTTTACTATTTTAAACCAATGATTACCCAAATAATCTAAAGTTATATACCATCAAATTCTGTGATAATGAGGTGTTAGAAGGTTTTAAAATTTCATCAAATTTGAACTATCGATTAGCTACATGATTTATATGTGATTGATTATTAATCATATTCAACATCAATATCAATTATGAAATCAGACATGACTGGCCTAATGAGTAGTTTGACTGAGTTCAGGATTTCATCTGCAAAATTTTCAACTCAAATTAACCATTACCACCCACTTTTACTTTTGCATTCCATTTTGTTTTAATAGTGAAGTGACTGATAACATAGTATACTTTGATCTATATGATTATAGTATATTTACTATATTGATAGAGTAGATATAGTCAAACAGTCATAGGTGTCAACTCTAATTCTATATATATATCATTAATATTAATATGTCTATTAGATCTAGTACTTTATCTCATTCCAACTCCTACAATGCTTTGAATCAATTGGATTCATCCAATGTTGTTGACAACAACAATGTCAATCAAAATAACAATATCATTATAAGTAGCAGTAGTAGTGGTATTAGTGGAAGTAGTTTGTTGTCATTGATTCCACCATCATTGATTAAACAATATGACAATGAGGTTGTACAGATGTTTGAGAAAAACATGCCTGACCAAATGAAGACAATAGAGTCAAACACTAGATATGAAATAGAGGAAAAGAAGAGACAACTTCGAAGATTGATTGGGTAACTATACCACTTTTGTTAGCAATGATTGTTACCATATAGTGCAGTATGAACTAACTCTTGATCTTTACAGTAATAAGTATAGAGATCTTGTAGAGGGTTCAGATTCGATTGTAAAGATGAAAAAGTCATGTCTCTCCATACAGGACAACATCAAGCAGATGCAGAGCAGTCTGAAGGTGTTCAGCGAGAGAAGAATTAGAAACAATCAGATGCTAAACGTCTCGGATGCTGCTGGCAGCACAAACAGCAGTCTCAGTCCTGAGCTAAACATCGCGATCATATCGAAGCACGCAAAGTTTCTCATCGAGATTAGCGAGAGAATCTGGCGTGCTATCGACCAGAATGAGTTTTTCGAAGCAGAAGTGCAGTTCCTCAAAGCGAAATACATCTATACACAGCTAGCAGGGGATACAACAGCAACGCTCAAAGAATTCATGGACAGCAGATCATCGAGAAACTCCCCATTGTGGAGAGTCACTGGCAGACTATTCAGCAGTTCCCTGCCAAGACAATTCAGAGCGCACGTGATTTCCTGAAGAAACAACAGTACCAACAGCATTTCGGCAGTGGCCACAGCCCAATTTCAATTGAGCAATATATAGGATCACTCTCCACTCTCATTCTTTTTGATAGCTACACAATCAACCAAACTCTAAACGAATTCCTACAGATTAGATTTTCACAGCTCGCCAACCAGTTAGAGCGTGGAATCAAGCTGGAGCACCCGACCAAGTTGTGCATCCACAAAACTTTAGAATCGATCAAGACAACTGTATTATTTGTATATTTAATGTTCTACCCATCTGAAAGCACTACCCCGATTTTAGCAGCAGCAACAACAGCAACAGGAGAAAATAATAACAGCAATAGCGCTATCCCAAAGCTGTCATTCACATCTTCGCTGTTGGAAATATCATTTACATGGAATGCGCCTTATATTAACGACGCCCTAGTCTTCTTGGACCAGGTCGAGAAAGGATGCGAGCGATCTAGTCAATGGGAAAATGATGGAGTTTGGCAGTCGGACTTCACCAAGAAGTGCATGATTCAACAGGAATATTTCAACAAAAAGACCAGCGAGTGGCTGGATTTGGTTGTTTCTAAGATTAAGGACCTCTCAACACAACTCTTTAGCCAAGTCAAGTCGGCCAAAGAACTTTCTCAGTTGAGAACTGAGGTCTTTGACGAATTGTCAAAGTTCAAGCAACCTGTCGAACAGCTTAACTCTCAACTTAGCTGGGTGGAACTGCTTTGCAAGGTGACAGCTCGTCCCGATATTTATAATGTGCTGATCGATATGTTTGAGGAGCTTTTCCTAATGCGCGCAGAGATGATTATAGAGTCAACATTCAACGGAATCAACCTGACGAGTTTGCTCGCCAACAGACTATCGGCAATTCAGAGCGAGGACAAAGACTACTCCGAATATCTATGGGCATATCATGAAGACCCTGTTAAATCGATCAAGAACAAAACCAATGGAATCACACCAGTTGCTGAGGCATTCCTCTCACATATCTCTCAGCTCTACACCACATGTATTGGAGATTTTCTCAACCTGTTCCCAGCGGACAAAGAACTTGTGACCATCTCCAACTCTTCAAAAATGTCACCAACATCGTCGATCAGCGCAGCCGGTAGCAAAGTACTCTCGAAGAAACAACATCAAACTCAAGCAAAATCTATTATTGAACGTTACGAGATGAAGGAGAATGAGCTCAGAGAGTTTATGAGGAAATCCTTCTACAACTCTATTCGTCAGTTCTGTCAGAACAATCAACAATCTATTAAGACACTGTATCAACAGCAACACAACCAAACAAACAACAACAGCAGCAGCAACAACACAAACAGCAACAAGTCAACAGCTTCTTCACTACAAGAGCTTCTATTCATATCAAAGCTATCGAAGCTATTCTACAAACATATACTTCAAAATCCAAGTCAGTTCTTAGTACCGTCGACTTCCTCGACTAGCCCATCAGGTCGATTATCAAGTTTGACATCGTCTCCTGCAGCGACCAACTCCAACATTGAATCACTTACAACCAAAGTAGTAGACTATCTTAAGGAGATTTATTACATTGGATTCATTGTTTGGATAGAATCAATCTTACCAACACACTGTACAACCTTACAACAGAGACTCAACCATGAATCATGGGATAACTCGCAACAATTAACAAGATCATGGGAGAGTATGTAATGATCCTTTAGTAGACATTAATGTAATACAATGACTAACTTTAAGTTTACTTTAGTACATATGATACAGGATGATAATAATATTAGTGGAAGAACCCAAATATATATGCCATACCAACCATCTCATTTTATATTGTCATTGCTCTTTGAGTTATCTTTGGAGACCAACAAGATTAGCTTTAATACATTAGATAAAGTATGTATAGTTTGCAAATGTCACTGCCAATCATCCAACTCCTTACTCATTGCTCTTACAACTATTCTGAACTACGCTAAACAGAACATCCAAAGATATCTCTCCATTTCATTGGCAAATAAGATGTATAAGATCGTAGATAATTTCTTAAATGAGAAAGCAGCTAATTTCATAACGATATGCAAAGAGGGATATCTGCAGCTATATTTAGATATGAAGTATCTGAATGCTGTTTTGTTTGGCAATAAGAAGCTGCCTCCCATCAAAGATAGCATATTCAACACTGCCAAATCATATTACTACACAAATATAGCAGGTGGTGAATCAACGCCCAACGCCGGCGAACCAGAGCTAAAAACAATGTCCGATGTAATCAACTTACTTGAAGAGAAGGTAACCTATCTTTAGCATCACATGCACTCAATAATAATAATAATATATCTTCAAGCCTTAAAGATATATACATTTATTATATTTGGATCCAAATTGATAGACGAACAATGACTAACTAAAAATAACACCAAACCAACCAAACAACTAACAGATTGACCCAATCGATTTAATATTGTACAAAGACTATGTTAGCAGATTTGTGGAATCCTCTTATAACAAGACAACAACATTGTTTGGTGGATTTACAAAAGTACACAAGTCTATAATTAAGAATGAACTAACAACGTAAGTACTACTGTCCCAATCCCGTCAATCACATCACATCACATCATATCACTTCAATCCTTTAAAGTAAGAACATAGTATTATTATTATAATAATTATAAAATACTTTTATACAACGACATCAACAAGCAACAACAATCAAATATATCTATATTAATATATCTATATATGCAATGCAATCCCTATCTTTGACACAGAGATTTATCATCTCCCCCACCCGCAATAACACATTACATAATTGTAACTATTGTCACAACAAAGGACCACACAATATATCTCAGGTGAAGTTAAGATTAAGTACTTTGAAATTGAATGAGTGCCTAAAATTATTATTAGGCAGCTGTGTGTGTGTGTTTGTACTTGTGTGATTGTTGGGGCTACACACTATCTCACCCAATATAAATGAAAAACAGTTAAATTTAACAACACACCCCACTTGCTTTTATAATTATAACTATGATGAGTTGGTAGTGTGGACCACTCAATCTAAAAGTAGTTGTACTACTACTATTTATAATATCTAAATGTTCTCAATTTGAATCGACCAGGGACCCAAGGACCACTCATTGCTAAATTGATCATTAATAATCAAAAAATCTTTTAATACTAACCAATGATGATGCTTTAGTGTAAAGGGTGGTAAAGCCACAAATGGATCCTCAGCCTCTGCAGAATCTCCCAACATTATGCCCCTAGCCAAATCTTCTGTAAGGTTTCAGATGTTCTCAGTGGAGTCTATTCCTATCATCCAGAATGCTCTCTCACCAACCAGTGGAACTCCCAACCTTACTGGTGTCACCAAAATGTCTCAGTCACAACAGAGTTCGCCATCGGTAACATCACCCAATGTCAATAGACCGCTATCCAATGCTCAATCACCTGTTGTATCTGGCGGATCAAAAACCTACTCTCTGATGGAGCATATGAGCAAGAAAATTCAGCAAAACATTCCATCCGTTTTAACCAACATTGGCAAGCCGCAACAACCTTAGGCTTCGTGCTCAGCAACTCTCTACATCCAAGCATGTCAATCATAGAATAAAGGATAAATAAATCATACAGTATTAGTGCATACATTAACTGAGTCCACTCTAAGGCAGATGAGTCTCTTTTCTTCAACTTCTCACTTTTCAGAGTACAAGAAATCACTGTGAACTGAGAAAAAACTTTCTGGTAGATGAGACTAACCATATATAGGAAAGAACCATATCCAGACTTTAGAACCTATATTTCAAAAAAATTAAAATATCAGACCCAAGCTGCCAAAGCAAGGTTTGTCGTTCCCCCTTTACATCACCAAATAAAGGTTGAACTAAAACACCCCTATTTTAACAACCAAACAAATAATAAAAAAAAAAAACATCAGTGTAATGCCACATTCCCCATTCTAAAATGAATTTGATTTGTTTGATCAAGAAATGTGTTGTTAATAGGCGTTAAGCACTGCAGTGATCAGGTGTGTTTTTCATTAATGGTATTTTGATCCTTAAATTAATACCAGTCATTATTTACCTGTCAAAACGATTGATTCCATTCCAACCATTCCGTAGCTTTCTCAAATTCTGATTCACGATAGTCAGTTGATTGATGGATTATCAGTCAGTGATATCCTAGCATTAGTTGTAGTTTACTGCTGCACATGCACAACGACAACGAATCGAATTCATTCAAACAACACTCACTAACTAGTAGTAGATCAGGTGTAGTTGAGTTAGTTTGAAGGTGATGAAACTCACTGGAAAAGGGTACTGGGCTATCCATCTAAACTGCCTGAAGGCACACAGCCTGATTGAAACATCACACAACATCATCCACACACACCATGATGAGATTGACAATCTCATTCTCACTCTGCAAGAAGCCGTTGTGTGATCAGTGTGTGTGTACCACAGTATTTTTTGGTTTTTGCAAAAATTAAAAGAATTATGAATATCAGTGACTGATTTACATAAAATTGGAATTTGATTTTTATAGTCATTGGGATTATCATCATTTTGGAAACATGAATGATTTCATTTTTTTTTTTGCTTGTTTTTAATTTCTTATCCATCCCCATTAACATAATTTATAAACACCCAAATTTCCTTTCATGGCAAAAACCAAATGGTATAATTAAAATACTCTAAAATTGTTAAAACACAATTAAAAATAGAGCTAGAGGCTATTATAGTTTGGTGGGAACTAATTAATTTGCAGCAATCTTAGATGAAATGTTAATAGAGGGTGCTGGTGGGGTGGGCGAAGAGAAACATTAATTAAGGAAAGGTGGATACATCACCACCACCACAACAACCACACCTATAATTATGATGTAGTTATTATTATTGCAGAACACACACACACACTAATATTCATAAGGTGAGGGTTAAGTTATTGACTGAGGCTAACTTAGGTTTCCCACTAATAATAATACCACCACTTAACAACAACAACAACTTTAGCAAGAAAAGGGTTAATATTATTAACAATCAAATACTAACATTACATTACCACTTGCAAGCACCCACCACCATACTTTAAAAAACAAACCATTATCACATTCACTTTTAATTTACTCTACTCCTCCACCTCTATTATAATACTACTACATATAATATATTGTAATAATAATAACATTCATTCATTCAATCAATCCAAACAAACACACAAACCAAACCACACACTTATAATCTATTGCTACTTGCTTTCTGTTTGCATCGTCTGTTGTTAATGACCTTTTGTTATTGTTCCTCCTCAACAAACACTTACCCCACATTCAATAGCAATTCCTTCATTCATACATACATGTTGTACAATTAATATTTTATATTTTTATTTTAAATTCGATAGACTGCTCGCCTTGCCTGCCTCACCTGCTCCCAACTTTCATAAAATCAATCCATCAATTAGTCAATCAATCAATCAATCCATCCATCCACAAATATATAATTCTAACATACAAACATACTACTACTACTCACGCTGTTGTCATACATATAATTGTTACATTGTTATACTGTTTTTCAATTGTGTTGTTGTGTCAAAGTCAAATCTTAGATAATTTATTTGAGAATAGTTAGTTGTTGTTGTTTGTTTGTTTGTTGGTTGGTCTGCCATCTACTCTTCATAGTATAGTCTAGTTTGAGCAACCTCCACCTTTTTTGTTCTATCTCCAAGATTAGTTTTATTTCTTTTTACCATCCAGCCTCCACTTTTTTATTTCCACATTCCAGTTATCTATTTTATTTTTTTATACATCCAAATTAATTATATATATACATAAAAATGGAAGATATCTTATTCTCTGAATGGATGGGTCACCCAAGTAATACCAATAGTGGTAACCCACAGGAGCTCCCAGACTCACCTTTAATGATCGCCGGAGTTGACCTTCATAAAAATCCAATGGCTGCTTCAAATGGTACCTCTGAAGAAGATGTCGAATCTTTTTCTCCATATGGATACAATAGCTTTTGCCAATTCCAATTCTCTAAGGACTTGATTCCCTCCCCATCGAAGAAGACTACTCAAGTCCCTCTGCCATCTCATCTCCTCCACCTTCATCTAGTTACACTATTTTCCTTGACGATCAAGACACCACCTTTATTTCCGAATACTCTGAGCCCTCCGATAATACCATAACCCTCCAACCGACCTTGGTCCCCAACACAGCCGTTACTGCTAAAAATCACCCAGTTGCTGTGCCCACCCCACAACCACAAATCCTTACCGAATCAGGATCATACTCTGTTCCTTCATCACTTACATCTTCCCCATATATAACCTCCACCTCATCTTCATCTATCGTTCCCACATACCACTCACCTCAACTACAACAAACCATTCCAACTATAGACGATATAAGACATTTCGATAACTCTTCAGTTGACCTCCAAAAAACATCCCCACAACTACATCGCCGCACAACAAATTATTAATTTCTCCTCACCAACTATCCACAACAAATTTACCACTGATAAAAATATGTGTCCACAACAATACCAACAATCACCCAATGTATATATACAACCACTCTCACTCTATTGATCTCAACAACACTATTAAATTCCAAAATAGCCACTTTTATATTCCACAACAACCTCAAATCCAACCATATTACCCAACCGAAAACCACGTACTCGTTAAAAATGAATTCAGAATGTCTTCTGATTTTATTGAACAACAAAAAATAGCACAAGAAAATCTTATAAATAACTCCAAAAACATGATGTTGCAACAACAATATTGCAGTCCATCATCTACCAACACCACACCTTATACTTACAGCCCAGATTTGACTTCGTCCACTCCACCTCCCGTTGCCATCCCCCAGTCACCCATCCAACCAGTAGCCCCACCCTCTAGTGGAAGAACCAACAAGAGTGGAAACAAACCAAGAAAGCTCATTGAAATTTGCGATCTTTTTATCAAAGAATACTCTAATGCTGCTCTCTCTGGAAATAACCAAGTATACATTGACCTCTTTGCCATGAAACATGGTGTCGATTTGACCAGAATGTACTCTATCCTCCACGTAATGAAGTGCATTGGTATCATCGAGAAGAGAGGACACAACTCGTATCACTGGATCGGTTTACAGGCAATCCCCAGTGCCATTGAAGCAATCTTCCATTGCCCCACCAACTATCTCACTGGAAAGCCCGAGTTTGCCTGTGAGAAATGTAAATTACGTGAATCCGCACACCAACAAGCATCAACTCCAGACCAACAATTGAATCAAACCGACGAATCTGATTCAGATGACTCTGAAATGAATGATAGCCCATCGAACTCCAAAAAAAATCCAATCACTTCTCCAAAACTATCTCATATTTATAAACAATTTATCAAACAATTCTTTTTAAATGTAAGTGAACTACAATCTCAAGTCGAGACATTCTATATTAATAGGATTCTACTTTAATAGCCAAATGTATCTTGTAAGGATGCCAAGGAAATGTATAATATCCAGTTGACCACTGCCAAATCTAGAAGACTCTATGATATGGCACTAATTTTGGATAGTATCAACCTTATCACCAAAGACGATGCCTCTAAGAAACAAGATTCAATACTACAAATGGAAGGGTAGTCCAACTCTCGAAGAGCTTAGACAATCTCCTTGCCACGTAAAATAGCACCACCGATGATGATGAATGAATCAAATGCTGATAACGAATGAATGACCTAAAACAACCATTCACCATTCAGATCCTTTTGATTATTATCAAACAACATTAGATTTTATAATTATTTTGGGTTCATTCCAAAAACAATTGTTTAACCATCCATTTATTATATATAATATAGTACAATAATATTAACTTGTAATTTTTAAAGCTTAACAATTATAAAAAACATAGATATATTATTTATTCAATTTTCTTCCTTTTTCCAAACGAAATTATTAACAATACATATAATAAAGAAAGAAATTAAACCCAAACTGTCAAGTTTGGTACTCATTTAATTGAATAATAGACTTGTTTTTTGAGGATTTATTAAGGTTATCTAGAAATAAAATACATATAAAATTACAATATTTAATAAAAAGATTATATATCCAATTGGTTGGGTCTTAGTACCCAAACTTATATCTGTTGTAGAAGTAGTAGTTGTAGACGATGGAGAAGGAGTTGGTATTCCGGAAGTAGTACCAGTTGTGGAACTTGTAGTTGGTAATCCAGAAGTAGTACCAGTGGTTGAAGTTACTGTGGTTGAGGTTCCAGTGGTTGATGTAGTTGTAGATGGTCCACAATTTGTTAAATCCATTATTAATTTCTTAGAATCAAGTTCATATCGAGAGCAGTTTTTCAACTGTTCATTCCACTCATTATCACCTGATAAGATACTGATTTTTCCATTGAAAATTGGAGGTATATCAAAAGTAATCAATGTATATCTTTTGTAGTTTCTTGGTGCTACCATGATATCAATAGAGGAGGTGATATTTACAGATTTTCTAAAGTATACCTCACTATTAGTTTCTTCTGGTTCTAGCCAAACATGGAATATAAGTTTTCCTCCAAATTGATTGTAGTCACCAAGAACATTTACTCTTCCATCAGGATAGACTTCAAAAAATCCATTAGTTACATTGATATTGGACTTAATAGTTACTTTTCCACCAGGTTTAATGAATCCGTTAGATACTCTCATTGTATCTCTACAAGTGAAGTTGGAATTCAACAGTGTGAAATAGGTCCATGACATTGTTTGAGTATATTTCTCACCATAGATATCAGCGTTTCTTGCAACAAAAATTAGCATCATTTACAAAATTATTTGTCATATATAGCTTATCTCGAACATAAAAATTGTTAGAACTTGCAACTACATTATTGAAGTAGTTTGTTTGATATCATTTCTCCATCGGTTCTGATTATTGTATTATTAAAAGTCCCATTTGTATAAAATGTCCAATCATTGTTTATACCAAATATATTAATTGGTTGACCAGAAGATTCAATAAGAGTGTTATCAACAACTGATCCTCCCAACAGAACTTCTCCATTTGAATTTGATAGTATTTGGGTATAGTTGATTTTAGAGTAGGATAATTCTATTCTACTATTATTTTGCAATTGTATTGATGAAAAAACTAACTATCATGTTCTGGTTCACTCTTTTAATGTTTTTCACAACCACCAGGGAGTTATCCAATACCAAACTTGAGTTAATAAATTTGGTAAGATTAGAATTAATAATTGCAGAGGATCTGAGAAAATGTAAGTTGCTAGATGTCTAATATAAAAAATTAGTTTTAAGATATCACTAAAGACAATTTGGGAACATACTGATGAAAATGAATAGGGTGTAATATTTATAATAGATTGATTTGTCCACCAAGTTGAATAGGACAAAAGAATAGTAGATCCTTGGGCAAGGAATGTTGTAGAATTTTGAAAATTCATTAAAGTGTCAATTGATTCAAATAAAATATTACTGATATTTAATGTAGATCTAGATAAATTTAATATCTGAGCTCTCGTAGGATGATGTAAAGTTCAAATTAACAGTAGACTTAGATAACATAATATTTCCTTCGGTTGAGTCAAGCTTTCCATTGATTGTTGAATTATAAGCATTTAAAAACTGTATTGTAGCTAACATAAAGTCCAACTTCTGTAGTTACAGTTTGGGAGTCAATTTTCAGAGATACATTGGAGTTGATAGCATTTGGATCACCAACATTTAGATTAAAGACAACTACTGGTGGTGTTGAGTAATCAATAATGGAAACTGAGTTTGGTCCAAATATATTGGCAGTATCTCTATACATGGGTACAATTCCTTCATTCCAATTACTATTTTTTCAAAAATTAGTATCAATATAGTGTAATTTTATTAAAAATTTAATTAATATTTACTTTGAATTTGAAAATAGACCCGATGTATTAGGTTTAAAAGTCAGGATAGTACCATGAACAAACAATGTTTGAATTAAATAAACAAATAAATAGTAAAAAATTTAATAGCATATTCATTTTTTTACAATTAAAAATTTAGAAAGATGAAAATTAAGTAATCCTTTTAAAAGCTATTTATATTTTTTTGCAAAAGGATCTACATTCGGAAGATGTAAAATTCAGGGATTTTACAAAACATCAAAGATGCACAAAATTGTAATTTTGCTTATATTCAAAGAAAATCACTATTTTTTTTAAAATAAATATCATCAGAAAGATTTAGAAGAATAATTATTGAATGACTTCTATCTCATAAAAAATACATAAAAATTTTGTGGGCTAGCCAGCAATGTGTTATTACATATAATTTTGAAACAGGGATGAAAATTAACATTCAGTAAATTTGCTCATTCCAAAAAACTTCAAGTAAAAACTGAAAATAATTTTGATAAAATAACTATTAATTTTCCTAATTGATGCTCCTTCACTAGACTCTTTCTTGAAATTCAAGGAATACCTTGAACTTGGTATGGGGCTTGAACCACCAACTGTGTTGGTCGTGGAAATACTATTGAATTGGATTCATTCTTTGGGAAGACCGTCTCACATTTTCCTATCTAAATTGTAAATCATAATATTTTCAAGTTTTTACTTGAGTAGCTATGTAATGCCATATAAATTGAAACAGTAAATCAAAATATTTTGAAAGTCATCTCCCGCTGAGTGTCATTAATTTCAACACAGCTAGCTACCCACGAAAAAATTTATAAACAAAGAATGATGATATTTATACATTAAGTAATTGATTCACCTTTTTTTAATTTTATTTTTTTCAAATTATTAAAAAATAATTACCTTTTGTCTAAGGTAATTCCAATCATGATGACTACTAATCATTTTAGGAAGAAACTGGGAAAAGGGATATAACAAGTGAATGTAAATATATGTAGTATGAACTTAATATTATTTCTCCAAAAGAACCGACCAAAAGAGAATATCTCCAAACAATCCGTATCACGACTGGTCTTTCACCTTTTAATCAAATATTTCTATTTTAGAGCTACAAGTTTATTTATAATATTACTGAAGAACACCAAAATCTATTTTTGTTGTCTTCGGTGAAGTATTTTTCTGATTCATCTCTTTCAATGGAATATCTGTAATTACCATAAAAGTTACCAGCAAAAGAATAGATATAACTCTCTGTAGCTGATACTCTCTGGTAAATGGGAAAAACATTTCCATCCACTGCAGGAATAACATTTAGGATTGTTGTTTCTTTGGTTTCAACATTGAATCTAATAAAGCTATTATTGCGATTGGAATGGATGTAGAAATTGCCATTGCTATCATGACATGCTGTGAATGGATAGAACTCCAAAGGATACTCGGAAATATTTCTAGTTGCCAAGTCTACTGATAATACAAATGGTTTATCATAAGGAACTGAATATAATACTCCATTGTATATCATTGATGATTCGATAACTCCATACTTTTGTGATAGTTGTATAAATTTCTTGAACCTCATGGTTGGTATATAGAATCTATCGACTCTATGTGAATTATTACCATTCACTAAATAAATATAATCCAAACCATCATAGCACACTGAGATAAGATTATCTGTATCTATATCTTTAATCTGACCTATGTGCTCTATTGATTTCGATTTGACTGAGAATTTCATCCATTTATCTGGATTTCCTTCGCCTCCAAATATAAAGATAGAATCTCTAACAGCAACGATGGACTGGTAGGTTCTTCTGAAATTATAACCAAAATTAAATTGTTCTTTCGAAAAATCTCGTAGATCAATGAGAGTAGCTCCTTTTTCGTGGTGTGTGGTGAATATATATGTGGGTTTGGTTGGCGTGCTAACTACTGGATCACTGGTTGTTTGTTGTGGAGATTCAATCGATAATTGAATAGATTGGTTAACCATGGTTTTTAGTTGGTCATAATCAAAAAGCTTCGTAGTTAATGAATAGGAGTTGGTTGACTTAATATTCTCCTCTCCTTGATATTTGAATTGTTCGTTGTGCTTATTTAACAGATATAGTATGATTGAATTGGGATTATCATTATATTGATTTTTCAGATAGCTCAAGTCATAGGGGTTGGAATATTTATGATTGAAAATTGTTTGGCTGTTTCTATCAATAAAAGATTGTAAAGATTCTGAGGATTCAATAGATTCAATCATAGCTCTGGCGGAGTAATGCGATTCCGTATCTACCTCTGGTGATGTATCATATGATTGTATACTTTCTTTATCATTACTATCAGTTTTACCCAAGCAGTTTAAAATGTTTAGAATATTATCCATGTGCTTGAGCTCATTAACACATTCATCAGTAGTTGTTTCGATGGTATCCATATCAATATAGATCGGTTCCAGCAGTCGTTGTTCCAGATTGATGATAACTTCGTGAATCTTCCTAAAATGCTCTGTTATTTCCTTCTCGGTATTAGTGGTGTTCTTATATTTTGATGACAACAAATTCAATTTTTTCCAAATAGCTCCGACCCTATTCTTGATGATTGATTTATTGACAATGGTTATATCTGGGCTGTATGTGTGGCTCTCGTTGTTAGAGTCAGGGTTCAAATCCCCAATACTGTCCTGGTCGGTGTTGGTGTTATACAGAATTTTTTTATCCATACATTGCTTCAAATAGATTATGTGTTCAACTGACGGCACATGAGTCGGGTATTGGGAGTTATGATCGTAGTAACATACTGAACACAATCTCAAGTTGCAAATATTGCAAATGAGTTTTAAAGTTTTATTGTGAGATCTACATTTATTATTATTGGTTTCTGTCATTTTAATAACTAGGAAATGAATAGGATGTCTTTGAAAAATTCACAAACAAAATAATAATACTAATAATAATACTAATAATAATAATAATTATTATAATAATAATAAATGTAATACTAAATCTATTAGATTTAGTTTAATATTTATAAAAAACTATAAACTAAACTAATTATTGTTTATTTGTTATAATTATCAATCTTTCTCAATGTTCTCTGTTAATAATTGAACCATTATCGAAATCAATGTATATAATCACAAATATATTGAGATACAATCACAAATCACAAATAAATTGAAAAGTTTCATAAATCAAATACTGTTATAGCAAGTGTGTTTGTTAAAGCATATTGACTACATCCTTTGTGATGTTGTTTTGCTCACACAACTAATATATATTGATACGACAATTATTTATTATTATAATAATAATTTAAAATAGTAGTGGTGTGAACTTACTACTAAATAGTTAAAGCTAATAAACAACAGGCTAACATAGCTTTAGTACTTATAAATATTAGTGGTAGTTGATGATACATTCGCACACTTGATCAAAACCACCCCAATTTGTATTTGAAAATTCCCAAGAAATACAGAAATTTACTTGTCCCTGGGAGTTAGTGTTAATAAAAATTCAAGTTGGAATTACTATTAAATTAATCGATCAATAGATGTGATTAAATAATGTAATAATAAATTATAATTGTGTTTATTTGGTAAATACTTTGTAAACAGCATTGATGATTGAGTTTGGATTGTTGATTGGGACATCACCAGAGTAGGTCCACATCATAATACCGTTGTATCCCTTGTCTACAACGAATTGAGCCTTGGCAGTGGCAGCTGGTACGTCGTCGTAGGTAATGAAGAAGTTGTCGGCTGCGCTGTAACCGATTGGCTCCATTGAGTAGTTGGCAAGTGGGTTTTGGGCAGCTGGCAATAAAACGGTTCCGGCTGGCAATGGTGATCCGTAGCATTCGTTGGCAATGATGCAACGGTAGTCGAAAAGACCGGTGTTGTCAAACTCACCGTTTGGACATCCAGTGATTGGTTGCCATAGACCGTTGGAGTTACCCATGGATTGGACGGTGACGGAACGACCGTACAATGGGATACCGAGGGACAATTGTGATTTGTTGAAACCAACGTTCAACCAGTCGTTCATACCATCGTTACAGTCGTATTTACCAATAGTGGAGTTGTCGATGTATGGGTCGTGTGGTGAGATGTAGAGTGGAGCCAAGAAATCAGATGGATTTGGCTCGTCGAAAGCACCGTGGAAATCGTAGGCCATGACATTAGCAAAGTCAATGACTGATTGGACTTGAAGCCCATGCTCCTGGGTTCAATTTGGAGACGGCTTCAATCTTGTCGATACCAGCAGAGGCAGCGAAAGACAAGTAGTATTTGACGTTGGTACCAAGACGCTTGGATTGCTCGGCAGCGGCGGCATCGATGGCCTCACGAATGGCGGAAAGGAAGTTGGGAAAGTTCTTGGCATCGGCTGGTGAACCTTCACGGACGACTGGGTATTCCCAATCGATATCAATACCATTGAATCCAGTTTGGACCAAGGCGTCGGCGCATTGCTTAGCAAAGTTTTGAGTGGCACTTGCGGAGGCTGCAACTGTGGAGAAGTCGTTTGACAAGGTCCAACCACCAATCGACAAATAGAGGTTCAAATAGGGGTATTGTTGTCTCAAGAGTGACAAACGTGGGAGTTGTTGTGGGTCAGAGTTGGTGTCGTACAAAACCAAATTACCAGACAAATCAAAGTTAAGGAAAGCATAGTTGACTTCGTTGATTCTGTCAATTGGCAAGTCGGATGGCAAGTAGGAACGCTCATACATGTCCCAATCGGTGTAGTAACCAACAACACGGTATCCTGGGGTTGGGTTGTTGCAGGCGGAACCTTGGCAGGCACCTTGGACTGCAGCGGTAATTGGGTTTGGATGCTCCCTTTGGAACAACAGAGACGGTCAATGGGTTCATACCCAATGGCTGGAGGGGACCACCGTTGTTGTCAAAGGTGTAGGTCATTTCCGAAGATTGTCCAGAGGACAAAGTGAAACCAGAAGTACCCCAGCTGACAGTGTAGATGTAGGTGATTCCATTTCCTGAGGAAACCTTGGAGATTTGGGCATTGTTATTCCAAAGATCTCCGTATGGAGTACCAGAGATCTCGACATTGGACTCAAAGATGAGCTTGGCCATGACGATGTTTCCGGAACCAGTGTTCTTAATAGACAACTGATGTCCACCAACGTATGGCACTGAAAAGTCATAACTTACAGATTGTGCACTGACCAATGCAACACATATTAAAAGAAAACAACCAATAATTGATCTATACATTATTATTTGTTGTTTTTGTAAATATAAATAAATAAATAACTTGGTTCAATTGATGAATTGAAATGAATTGAGCTGGTTACTGATGGTTTTATAGGCATTGTTTCAAAGAGAGATCATTGAGCAGGTGCGTGGATCTTCTTTAGAAAGAATCCATCATAAATATAAGCCCCTTGCAAACAAAAGTAAGTTTGATATTTTATGATCAATTTTGGTCCTGATTCAATTGAAAACCCTTAATTTTGCTCACTGATTCCGACTCCAACCCATATATTTGAAAAATGAATCAAACAAAGGTGTTTACCACAAAACTTTTTTTTAAAATCCAAAAATTTTTGTTCATTTGATGGTCATAGTTCAAAGGGTGTTTCTGGGGTGGAAATTTGCAAAAACATCAAAAACAATGCAAAAATAAAATTGTTCGGAATCAGCAAATGCCCATAAATTTGAATCCAAAACATCTAAATTGATTATTGTGAAATAAGTTATTGAATACCATTACCAACTTCACACGGTATTGAAAGAAACTAAAATCTCTATAATGGGTAATTGAATTTAGAACCTCTCATTTATGCCCATAACAAAATTTACACTCCCAATCATAATAATAAAGAGAGATAGGTACTTATAAAACAGATATCTTCAAATTGAATAACATGAATTTAATTTGTATTCTATAGAAAAGTAAGTGTAAAAAATTTGAAATTGGGTTTCTTGGATACCGGTATTGTGGAATTCCATCTAAATATCTATTTCAACAGTTGGAACTTACTTTATCAATGGTACATTTGAAACCAAAATGATCTGAAACCATGAGACTTTTAAATATTGGGCATGTTTATAACTCATGAATTAAATTTTGTTTAATCTTATTTTGAAGTCCCAAACAATAGATAATTACAAATGAATTACACTTTTTAAAATTTCACAAAGATATTTTGAATTGTAACCATTTCATCCAATTGGTATTCACCTTTTAACGTAGAGGAAAAAAATTTAATGTAATAACAAAGAATCTTTAATAAATTTGGATATTTGCTGTTGGTTTATTAATAGGAAAATTTAATATGAACAATAGGAAATAATGATTAAATTATTTGATCTAGAGATAATTTTGAATAATATTAAAATAATCTTTACAAATACAAAAAAAACCAAAAATGAATCTTTTACATAAATTGACATATTTATACAATTCTGAGTCAAAATAGATAGATAGTTAGATCTATTTTAAATATTTATAAATATTGTACTTTTTTTTATAAAAAAAAGTATAAAAGAAATATTTAAAAAACCAAAATATTGTCAAATTTACTGCAAATTCTAAAAAAGGATTCAATAAATTGGGTGTGTATAATTTAATTAATTATTATTGTCACACACAAGCATCTGAGTTTGGTGTGTTTAGATTGTGGATAACAAGCTGCGGGGAAATCACACAAATCCCAAGTGATAATCAACAAAAAACAACAACTAAAACACACACAGAGAGAGAGTCAAAATAACAAACAACAAACAACAACAAAACTAGCTTTGCTCATGCTAGAATAAAGAAAGGAAGGTGGTGTGCTAACAAAGATAGAACATCATTAACAACACTACGACAAAATGAATACCAATGATTTTTATGCTAATTCCTTAAGTAGTATTAGTAGCAATAGTAGTAATAATGAACAACAACAACAACAGCAACAGCAACAGCAAATACCTTTAAGATATATAAATAATAATAATAGTTTTAGTAGTAATAATCTTTATTCGAAATATTCCTTAAATAATAGTAATAGTAATAATAGTAATAGTAATAGCATCGGTAATAGCAACAACAACAACAACACGATCAATGATCATCTTCATGACATGAAAACGGAGTAAGAGTACTCCTTTCTTGAATCTACAACAAATGCAATATATCCAACAACAACAGCAACAGCAACAGCAACAACTTATGCAATCGTCATCGTCATCTTCTTTACTATCACCAAGCTCTTTACCAACTAACTCGACTCCCTATTATCCGTATAGTAGTAGTAGTTCTACTGTGTATAAAAGTGCGAATAATGAAAGATATAATAACAACTACAACAACGGCAGTCACACCAAACAATGGTAATAATAGATAACATTAGTAGAGTATATTCTGAGGAGCATTAGTACTAAAATCGAAATATCTATACTTCAAATAAATCTGTAGATATTGTAAATAGACTTGAAAATCAAATACAACAAATACTCAATGAAGTGGAGGAGCTCAAGAAAAAGCTCAAGATCATGGAGGAGCAACAAGGAAATACGAACAACTGGGGATTGAAATATTCAAGGAGAGTATTTGATAACCTCAATTTTTTATTAGGTAGGTTGCTTACTTAATTATTATTGGATACATCAACGGGGCATTGGACCTAACTTTAGGTATTGATGCCATTTGTAGGAATATGGGTGAGCATATCAAGAATTATTATGTACATTGGAAAACAAAAGAAATTACGACTGCTTCATGTTATGGTTCCTTCATTGAATGCAGCGGAGGCGAGCAACCATATATCACTGCTGCTACTCGAGGCGATATCGAATGCCGCCAGAAAGAGCTGGATATTCTTCCTCTCTTCGTTCCTACTTTCGAGAAACAGTGCATGGCGTAGACAAAACTGGACTGATACTCTCCACTGTCTACTCACTGTACCTTGCGTTCATACCGCAGTACTTGCCATGGACCAACTACTTCAACGTATTTGCCAGTCTTCTCTACATCACAGCAGCATGGTCAACCACCAACAACAACAATGGAAGATTTAAAGACATACTGAACTTCTATGAATAAACCATCAAAAAAAAAACAAAAAAGCAATCGACCTCGCTCAGAGTCAGCCAGCCATTGATTGCATTGTAACAACAATTCACAAGCATAGCAACCAAACCCAACTCATCAAGATCATTCTATTTCTGACAATGACATTTCAGACGATCTGTAGTGATTGACAGTGCACTGTGGATGAGAACCACCATCAAATTGCACTCAATCAATCATTCTCATCAGAGTATTTATGAATATGACCAAACATGTCCCAAGTGGGCTTAAGTTAGCGATCTAATAATAAGCGGTGATTCAGCTTGTCAAAAAACAAATTGAGGATTCTCAAGAAATTAAGTAGTTAAGGTTGGGTTATGTTTCAATTAATTTTTATTTTATTTTATTTTTAATATAATTTGATTGTTTGTGTGATGGTTGGTTTTGGTGTTGGTTTGTTTATTATTCTCTCTCTGCTGTGTGTACTACCAATGTACGCAAATACTATTATTATTATTGATACACCAACAACAAACAACAACCAATTAACAACCCCCATCATATCTTTCGATTCACTACTCAACTCATTTTTTAAATACTATATTATTATTATTATTATTCATTTATTATCCTTCATTATAAATAATTTGATATTATTATTATTAATAAGAATAAGCAGATAATAACAATAAACAATCAAACATAATTATCATAGTAGTAAAAACAAACAAACTTATTGCAGCATCATATCTTTTAAACTAATCCTAAAAAGTATTATTATTGTTATTATTATTTCATAAATTAAATATTATTATTATATTTTTTAAAAGTAAATTAAAAACACCAACAACAACAACAACTATTGATATTATATTCTATGTAAAGAAGTTATGTTGTCTTTTTATCAGTAGTCATATTACACTTAGTTCTTCTCCTTCTGTCTATCCTACCTATCTTATCCACCTATTTATTTGTTCAAAACTTTCGCTGCTATATATATTATCTATAGAAATATAGGTATATTTTAAAAAATATTACTAAAAAATAAGATCTTTAATACCAAAACTTTATCATGAATTGTCTCTATATATTTAGAGGCACTGGAAGTAAGTTGATCTATATAAGTACTCGTCATTCCATTCAGCTGATAACTGACATTTCGATTGATCTATGCAGATGTGCTACCTCAGTTTTCAGATTCATCAATATGGATGTATGGCAAAGAGTATAAGCCACCAGATGAGCAAACAGACTCGAAATCAAATATAGATAGTAGCTTTGACAGCGGTTTGGGTGATGATAGTTACTGCAGCAGCAACCACAGCAGCAGCAGTGTCAGCGAACAGGAAATAGAAAGACAGCAACACAACGACTCTAACAAAATAGTGATAAAAGAAGAAGACCCCTCCCTAAATGACAGGAGTAGCATAATGAGTGGTTCTTTTGAGATGACAAATATAATAGATAGTAGTACTAGCAGCAGCATAAGCAGCAGTAGTAACACCAATAGTAATAATAATAATAACAACAACAACAACAGTTCAGGACAACCTGCTTTTATAACTGAATTCCTTGAAGACTTTTCGCACAAGATTTGGATGTCCTATAGACAGGGTTTCCCGTATATTGGTGATACCATGTTCGAGAATGATTGTGGATGGGGTTGCATGTTAAGATCTGGTCAAATGCTTCTTTCCAATGTTTTGGCTATCAACCAACTGGGTAAAGGTAAGTCAGTCAAGCAAGTAAGAGCACATGTATAGATCGGATTGATGACTAATTAAACAATGCAGATTGGAAAAAGAATAGTAATAATGAATATCCAGAGGGTCTATATAATATTATTAGAATGTTTCTAGATAAACCAACAGCTCCATTCTCTATTCATAATATTGCACTACACGGACAAAATCATTTGGGCAAAAATGTTGGAGAGTGGTTCGCTCCATCAAATATAACACATGCAATCAGGTAGGTGGTTGATTTAATATAATGAAGTGTGGACACGTTCGATTTGGAATTAACATGTTTGATTGATTACAGGTCACTTGTAAATAAATTTAATCTTCAATGTAATATATCAGTGGTCATTTCAGATGATGGTTCACTTTATGTCAATCAGATGTTGGATGTAGCACTACAGCCCAACGGTAGCTGGCTCCCACTGCTCATTTTGATTCCCACAAAATTGGGTGTTGACACTATCAACAAGCTCTATTACCAGCCACTATTAGATCTCTATCAATTTCCACAGAGTTTAGGTATAGTCGGTGGAAAACCAAGAGCTTCGCTCTACTTTATCGCAGCACAAGACGACAATCTATTCTATCTTGATCCACATACTGCTCAACAGGCAATCGATAATGAAGTGGAATTTTCTTTATCAGTAAGCATCTCTCACCATTCTTCACACTGAAATTGCATTCTAACAGCTTATCTCCAACTACAGTCATTCTTTTGTGGCATTCCTAAAAAAGCTAATATATCTGAGGTTGATCCTTCACTTGTGATACCATTCTTCTGTAAGACAAAAGAAGACTTCTTGGATTTCCTCGAGAGATCTAAAAAGCTAGTATCTAAAAGTGAATTCCCATTGTATAATATAGCCGAAAAAGTTCCAGACTATCAATTACAAAACACAGTCTCTGTAGGTGAAGATGAAGATTCATCGGACGATATTGATTTTGAAATGGAATATCACATGCTTTAGACAACCGCAATCAATCAACTACTAAAAATAGATAATAACTATAATTAATAATTGTTTTTATATAAAACAACCAACCAAACAATAATGTAAATAATCAAACAAACAACACAACCAAGCACTACTACGGGTCCAACCTATAAAGTCAAGACAACATGACAGGACCAGCATTAATATAATCATGATATGATGATACCTTTTTTCTGCACACTAACCCAAACACAGGATTTTTCATGAAAAAATGAAAAATAAAAAAATTAAAATTTTATCGATTTTTTTGTTCATTCATTTAATGATTGATCACTTAAAGACGAATCATAAGAATTGTTAAAGATATACTTTTAGATTAGGTCTTATCGTACAAGTTGAGTAGTAGCAATTTAGTAGTTAGATTGTATTGTTGGTTTAGACTTAGTTGGCTTAGCTTGTGTATTTATAGATATTAATCGATCAAAAATATATTAAAACATGTTTTCACAGATTTGGTATGGATCCTGACACATTGAAAGCTTCATTCTTTGGATGATCAGATGAATGAATTCAGACAGAAAGATGGACGAATGAGCAGTATTATTGACACATATCATACATCGATGATTCAATCAATGTTATTATTATTATTATACTACAAATTATAGCAAAACAGGACCATCAAAATTATTCAGTCAAACTTTAAATAACAATGTCATTGGTGGACAAGTAAGAAACATTGCAAAGTCAGTACCAATCATTTTGACACAAAATGTAGATGGTGTTGGTCAAATTGGTGAGGAGATGACTGTTACCAAAGGATATGCTAGAAACTTTTTCTTTATGAAGGGACTTGCTGTACCAGCTACTCATGAGACAAGAAAGAAATACGAAGAATACTCAAGAGTATGTTTAGATACACATAGACAGTCTCTCAAGGCTCTGCTGAATGATACTAATATATGATATGTTACTATAGAATATCGACTATGGAAGCAGAAGATCAAATAAAGAAGAGCAAAGTGCATTGAAAAAGTTAAAGAAGAACAATCAGATTTTGGTTATGCGTAAGCCAAAACCAGACGGATCGGCAGCAATTGAAATCACAAACGATAATATTTCCTATAGTTTAAAGAGAAGAAAGGGAATCACTGTAGACCCATCAAACATCGAAGTAGAGGGTCCAATCGATCAATTCGGTGTCTTCAACGCTACCGTTCTCATCGGTGAAAACAAAGTACCCATTTTAATTAAATACGAAGCAATGATTAACAATTAGGATAATCTTTAAATAAAACATATATAATATATACAATATAATAATATTTAATGTCTATTCTTCGGAGAGATGCTGTGAAGATTTCGACATGTAAATGAGTGTTGGTACTGTCAGGAATGAGCTGGCCAAGAATAAAAAGTCGAACCATCGGTGGTAAAAGTTGAATTCAATGTCACAAGAATCTGTGTGATGATGACACGGTAGTCTTCGTGCAGACTGGTACGCATCAGAAGAACGGAGGATATGAAATACATGCCCATGATCTGCGCCAGTACCAGCACGATGTTGTTGGAGGTGATCGAGCTCGAGTATTCGTGGAAGATCTTCATCAGCTGATTGAGGAATCCACGTACCGATGTCGCTGTCATTAGTCCGATCATGATGAACGAGATGTGCTGCGACCAAAAGGGGACATTTACCTCGATATGAAGATAGCGGAGCATGATATCAAAGGTACGGCTCACCGGATCCATTCCAGTACGTCTGTCATAGACAATATTGAGGATACTCATCACCACTTTGTAGACACAGTAGATTGAGAAGAAGTATCCGAGCCAATTGTAGAATCTACCGAGTCGTGTTCGAGAGAAGATAATCCTCTCCTTCTCGAGCTTGAGCTCATGTAGCTGTGAAAACAAATCGCGATTCAAATCCTCAAGGGCCTTTGTCTCCTGCTCGAGCTGATAGATGTCATCGGTTGGAGATGACCGGATGTTCCAGAGAGATGTAAACCATGAGCGAATTACCCCAGACGTTGAAGTAGGCTGTGAAGTCGAAGTGGAATGGCGCTTGGCAGACTCCTTCTTGGCTATAAGTATACGACGTTTCTTGCTGAATAGTTTATCTATCGAATGAAGCAATTGACGCTCCAACTGTGCAATGGTATTGTCTTTGACTGGCTTTAGGAAATAGGTGATATAGAGGTACGGAGACATTACGGCACCATAACCAGAGAGCAGAGCCATGACAGTAACACCAATGATTCCTATACGGCCAACACCCATCTGCAACGATACAGTTCCATTGTCTTTTAAAATAGGGAAAGGATTGCCAATCCACCAAAACAGCATCAAATACAAACACAAAGACAAAGAACTTAATACATGAGTTCTTAGTTTACTGCTATCTTGAGAGAACGATTAATTAATGTGTTTGAGAGATCATCTAGCTATCGTTGATTGTTGATAGTTACTTGGTGATGAAAAGAATAAATAAAACTGATAATACGGTAGTATAAGGATTTAGATCGATTAACATGACAACTAAATCAAATTCCCAGCACATATATCTCCAACTATTTATTGGAAGTATTAATATTGTAGTATTAGATACATTGCATTATAGTATGATAATGTACATACTCTCTATCCATGATATCCATGATTTCGAATATAATCAACTCAAACATTGTACAGGATAAGGCAAACATCATAGAAAACGATAGTTGTACAGTGACGAGCTTTACTTCATAGTCACGAAACAGTATCTTTAGAAAGTAAATCCATCCAAATATAAAGAATGCTATGAATGACAATGAGAATACCGATGTATTGTACACATAGTTTAGGAACGAATTGAGCAGATCCGACGACCTTAACATTGTCAGATTAGCTATCGCCGACAGCACCACCAGCTGCACCAACAACATGATCCAAACTAACATTACCAACATTGCTGCTAATATTAGTCGCAGTAGTACTATTAACCACCTCTAATAATAATAATCCCAGCATATATAAGCTTTAATTGATGAATGTATAATCTATGTACAGATAGATATCTATAAATATAATTAGAATTCTTTTAAAAAAAAGAAAACATAAGTTCACCACACATAATCCACACCACAAAATAGCTTGTTTTTCTGGGCTCCAATACCTCCAACCCACATCTACCAAGTCCAACAATAATCAACTGAGCCTCATGTTATTAGTGATTCACTAACATTTTGACAATATAGGTCATAGTATATTATTATTTATAACTATTAATTAATGTTTGTAAAGTTCCAAAATCACACCTTATATTAGCTAGCTGTATATTAATATTATTTGGATTGTATCATTCTTTTAAATTCATATGAAATTTATCTAAAATATCTGGTAGTATTTAGTTAGATAGAAAATGAATAAATCGCTTATTCCCTTCATGAGGCTGCAGTTTTGATATTATCATTTGAGGTCATTCTGTGAATTATTCATATTTGCAGGTGTAATACTCTTCTTTTAATCTGTGCTAGGGCTCAATCAACATTAGAATGTTTCGAAACATGTGATATCAAATTAAGTAAAACAATTTATGAATGAATCTAGCAGAAACTACTTTTATTGATTGTTTTCTTTTAATCAGAAAATTGATCTACAAGATCTCAGAGTTTTGTTTGATCAGGTTGTTATACAAAAACAGGATTAGCCTAGGTTGATAGATTAATGGGCAATATCAGCCCTGCGATGAATAAATTAATTAAAATCATTCACAAAACCACATCACTACCAAATTTGTACCACACAACCAAGCAAGTAATTGATGAAAAGCCTGCGCAAACACTCCATTCGCGCGTGCCTAGCACACACCAGTCGTGTTGTTCTGTTTGTTGTGAAGTGAGTAAAAACACTACTGCTGGATTAATTTAAAAAAAACAAACAAAAGTAAAAATAAAATTAATTTCAGAGAGTGATTGAAGATGTTTTGGATTGTTTGGTAGTGTGAAAAATTTGAATTTAAAAATGTGACCGTTAAAAACAAGTAGTTTCCTGCATGATGATGATCCACCTAACAAACTAATAATCGTGCAATAGTTTTGCAAGTTTTGAATTCAAATTCAGCAGCAAATAGGCTCCTTACCTAAAGTTCCTTTAGACAATTTTTAAGTAATTTTAATTTTTAGTAAAGTTTATTATTGTGTGTTGTAGTTTGCTTTATAAAGTTCATCAAAGCTTCTCACTTATTTACACAATTAATTAAAATAAATAAATCAAATAAAACAACTTCATTTCATTTTATTATTATTATTATTATTATTATAAATTGTATTGTTTATTTCATTTACATCATTATCATCATCACAATCATCAATAGAATAGATTAGAATAACGTGTTGAGCAAGTTCGTAATATTCTCTTAGTTTAGTATTCTAAATAAAAGTAAATCTCAAAGTTTGTATATCTATAACATCTATTAGTTATTTAGATTATTAGTCAAACGTTAGTTTTAGTGTTCAGAATCAATCGATCAATCAACTATCTACTATCTATCTATATTTATTATTGTAATTAAATTAAATTGTTGTCCAAATCAAATAGTATTACCATTTAATGATTGATTCGATCTATTTTCATTACTATATCGTCAATCATCAATCATATCAGAATATAATCAGTAAAACACTTTAGCATAGTTTACATCACTCTCACTAGTAATAACACCAGTAGGAGTCCAATCAGCAGAAAACCATTGAAAATCAATCATTCAAGTAGCAAGGTAACTATAACAAACTCAAAAACATAGCTCCTATCTCTACATTCCTACTTCCGCCATTTACCTATCCTATCCGATCATTTCCTTTCATCTCCATTCCTTTCCATTCCATTCTCATCCCACCCTATCGATAATTGCTATCATCTCACAAGCTACGAAATCAAATCATCTTAAGAAGTAGTTTAGACCAAACTCAGTATCTCAGAGTGGATATTCTCAACAGCAGCAATGCATTCTATTTTCAGAATATATAATATAATATTGTCCTTGTTTTCGTATTATGATCAAAAATAAACAAAAATATTATTATTTTTTGTTTTTTCGTATTGTTTTGGTTAAAATAGAAAATTTTCACAATATGCAATTTAACCAAAAAAAATAAAATTGTGATGTTCTTATCATGTCAAACTCGTTTCATAAAAAAATCAACAACACAATATGCACCGATTCAAAAAATAATCTTTCATTACCCCCACACCACACTTTTTCGAACCCAAATTTCATCATTGTTTTTTGCAAGCCCCTAAATGATGTTTTCATTTTGCTTTTATTTTTTTTGATGACCAAATGGTCTTTCGTGTTTACCACCCTATCAACTCAGAATCCATCAGATCGTTTTGATTTTGATAAGTTGGACCCCACAACAGATCCTTTGTATCTTTAAACAATGTCATATTGATTGATTAGTTAAGCTTCATTACTATATTTAGAATAAATATATATATCATTTTGTTTATTTCTTAAAGATATATAAATCAATCAATCAATCAATCAATCAATCAATCATTCATTCATTCATTCATTCATTCAATTTATTTAATGATTACAATGTAATTAATTACATTTATGTAACTTCAAATTCTTATTTAGTTGACAAAGTTGTTTGAACAACAACAACAACAACAACAACAACAACAACAATGTGACTTTGTTTGTTTTTGTGTGTGAGCTGAACAGTTGTAAATTCAAAAATATAGAATATGATAATCGGATGGTCAGCAGATATGATGAAATGTTTGTTTATTATGTCGAGTTAAAATGTTAGTATCTTAAGATACGACATCATATCAAAACATATCTAGCTTGTAAATATAGTTTCTTTACTGTAATAAAACAGATTTTTGTGGTTTAAAGATCAACTTGTTAAAGAGTAAACTTTTGTTTTTATCGATCAGCTCAGTGACCATTTGTTTCCAGAACTAACTACTACTCATAGTTTGGTCTGGTTGATGGTTACACATAACATAAATTAATTGGATAGTATGCGTTGTGGAGGGTCATTTGTTTGAAATAGAAGAACCGCAGCATGATCCTACCAAACCAAACAAAGGCAGGACAATCATCATCGTGAACCATGTGTGTTTTTAAATTAGACAAAAGTAAACTAGTATACCCTTGGGATTGTCTACATGTTGTTATTATTAGTATATGTTTGCGCGGCCTGTGTGGTCTGTAAGGTTGTCGGTTTCTGTGCGTGCGTGATCTGCAAAATGCAAAAACATTGTGTGCCCATTATTCATCTAAAATATAAATCACAAATCAAAAAATTTCAGGACCTGTGAACAACACCTCCAAAAATCATAGAGTGCTCACTTTCGTTTAATCATAGATTCTGAAAGACAACACCATCACAACCTGAAAAACCAACACTTTAGATTTTTATGTGTGTGTGTGCTTTTGCTGATCACTACGACCTTTATTGATAAACAACATTGCCACTCACATTTTCATCATCAGCACAGTGTGCCATATGTTATGAGACAAAGCCTAAACAATCTTGGCGCGCGGAAAATCTTCAATTGGGTTTTTGTTTGTTTTGACCACTGCAATCTCACAATCAAAATTAATTACGATAATGTGTGTGCTGCCGTTTTCTTGTTTTTCAGAGAGGCACCACTTCTTTTTATTGTACAATTTGTAATTGACTTCACAATAATCAACAACTGGGAGCATGCTTAGATTAAAAGTTGCAAAGAAAGTCAAATCAAATCAACATCAAAACTTCCAAATCTAAATAGTGTTTCCAACAACAAAAACAAAACTGCACACCACACGCACTCAATGATAGATTCGCCTAACCTTTGTGTGCTGGTTAAGTTTGCGCTTGCATATCATCGATTAAAGTCAATTTTAAATTAATCAACTTCAACACATTCATTCATTTATTTTTGGTAGACTTACACCTCCACTCATTCTTCCTCTGCTTTTACTTTAAAAGACAATGACATTTTGATCTTTTGTTTTGTTTTTTATTTCAAACAAAATAGTCTTTCAGTTTTGAGCGCAACTCAACCCATCATTCATCACTTTGGGCTCCCAATCGTATTAATTTTCTGATTTTTTGCATTCATATCTTTTTTTGTTGAAAATCAATTTAAATAATATTATAATTTAAATATAAAAGCTGAAGATTACCCAAAAAACCTATTTATTTATATGAATAATATTTACAATATTTGAATACTACTACTATTATAATACAATATTAGATATCTGATCATTATTAATAATAAGCTATACATACATACATATAAATAAATATATTATAATATATATAACTTTTAAATATAAAAACCTATACCATATATCTTTTTGGAATAGAATATAATAGATATAAATAATATAGTACAATAACAACAATAATAGTAAATCACAACATTACATACATGTATTTTTAGAATTTTAAAATTATAAAACAATAATCAATCAAATCATTAATCATTAATCAATAATCAATAGTATTAATATATATTTTTCTAATCAACCAACTAATCAATCAATCGACTAATATATAGATATATAAAATATAAAATATAAAATATAAAATATATAATTGTAATAATAGTAGTAATCATTAATAGTCAACTATTTATAAAACATTAGATTAAAAAAGGTGTGTTTTTATTGATCAGCTAACCATCAACAACATCATACTTCCTCATTTGTGTCACTTCATGCATTACCAACCATTGTGCCTAAAAATAACTTTGCAAAAAACACCATTTTTATTTAAAAATTAATTTTAATCTATGCATTTGATCTTGCAAAATCATTATTAAATTGGAAAAAAAAAATACAACACCCAAATTTATCCAAAACCATCCATCAAGTTTACTCTTTTTATCATGCAAATGATTATTTCATATTTATCTGATAAAACACCAACACCAACACCAACACCATAATACAATCAGTCCATTCATTTTCATTCAATCATTGATTCTTATCAACATCAATTTAGTCAATTTCATTTCACTATTAGAAGTAACTTCGTTTGTAGTAAACTTCCTTTTAAAATATATTAAATATATTAATAATGATTGTGATTTGACACTTATTGATTGATTGATAAATTCAATTCGCATGATAATGATCATGATGATGATGAGTTGGGCAGTGAAAAGATGACTGAAAACATCAACTCTACCTTTTGAATCAAGAAAAAGTGGTAAAGTTGAAGTGTTTTTTGGTTGTTGATATGGTGGTGTTTGGTTGTTGTTACCGCCGACACGATAAATATGAATATGAAATTGAAATGTTGGTTTAATATGGTGATGATCAGATTGGATTTAATGAATTCTATTGCCATAGAATCCATTTATATGAAAGCCAAAAAAAGATCTTGTATCTTATGATGCATGGATAGATAGATAGATGAACAACAAAGTTAAAGTTGAGTCGTCAACATCATATAAATTCACACTTCTCCAGCAATCACTCATCATTGTAAACAACGCCTACTTCTATCTATCAATCAATCAATCAATCAATTAAATGAATCAAATCAATCACACTAATAAGCAATGCATTTGATTTTATGTTGTTTGTTTCATATGTTGGAAACTTTACTCAACCACTACAACCACACCAAAACATCTAAACCTTTTCTGCTGATAACAAGCAAACATTGATGTTTGATCAAATTTGCATTAGATTGCTAGATTGGATAGAGTGTTGGGTTGTTACAACAACAACAACAACAATAAAATGTTGTTTGTTGTTGTTTAGGTGAGCTGTAATCGTTTAAAGGAGTGGACCAAACATCAGAAACAGCAACTTCAAAGCTCATGCTCAACTAAATACCACTGCCAAATTAATCAAGTTTACACTTCACAATTAAGATTAATTGAGTCTTATCGGTGTGTAATGATCCAAATCTCGTTGTTTCTTAGCTGCTCACTGGTCTACCAGCCACTACTCACTCACCCACCCACCATCACCATATACATGTGTTCAAATTAATCTATTCTATCACATCCACTCACTCACTCAATCACTTTCATGTATTTATCTCATACGAATCTATGTATTTAAATATCACTAGTACTACTACATTTATGCAATCATCATATGATGTTGATTAATTTACATTGGCAAGCAACATGCACCAGTTGCTACTATATAAATACAATCTTTCTTTACCTAACCAATAACAATAACAACAACAATAACATCATCATCATCATCATCATTATTTACTATACCTCAAATTTATGCTGCTGATACTATCCGACCAATCCGATAATTAATTAATAGTAGAAAGGAACATATCAATTTTGAAATTGATGGGCTTTCATCATTTATTCTTGGTGTGGCAGACAGACAGACCAGCAGTATCCAATAAATACAACTAAACTATCCAATCAACCACTAATACTACTATTTATTTGTTTGCTTATCAACAAACAAATATAAATAGTATAGTTTAGTTTAGTTTAGTGTTTCATTGGAATATTGTAGTTTTGTTGTCCTACTACCCTCATCAATACACTGGACATACAGACTAACAACACTAGCTGCTAAATACTATACTATTGTTTTATATTTCCCTTTTTGTTTGTTGGCTTATCATTAATCAATCTTTCTTTCTCTACCTTTACCTTAATATTACCTTTTTCTTACTTTCTTTCAAATCTAATCTTATCTCTCAATATCTTTTTATTTATTTATTTAATAATAGTATTGTATACTAACTAACAAATCAACATTGTAAATATTGTATATATCTATTTCTATTTATTATAATACTTAACTTAATAGATTTCACATGTAAAGTTCAATCCATTTTATCCTAAACAACAACAATATACATATATAAATATAAACTCAACTAAATAACATCAACATCATCATCAACAACAACAAAACAATAATAATTCAATTAATATATAATGGTATTAGTAGTGACGTCAAAAGATAGTAATAATATAAAGTTGGTAAAATTGTCCGAGGAAAACTATGATCACTCCAACAAGGAAAATAACTTTAATCAAAATAACATTCCACCAACTCCGCTGACCCCGAAACAATCGGCTCCTGTTCCGGTCATGCCACCCAACCAACAACAGCGTCAAACTTCACCAAGACAACAACCACCCATTGTCATTACCAATACAAATGTAGCAACAATTGCATCACACCACCAACCCAACAATCCATTTCTAAATTTTTCTGGAAGCAGCTCTGGAAGCAGTGGTGGATCGCAATCCGATTTTCATCCAAGACCATCCAGTCACAAGAGAGACAGTCAGCTTTTGAGCAACTCGATGCCATCGCTTACTACTTTCTTTCAACAAAATAATGGTCAATCATCCACTCCCCCTGCCACACCGAGGTTCATGGAGGATGGTCCTCACGAATACATTGGCAGTCCCGACAAAATAGCCAACTGTCAGTTGGACAAGCCATTTTTGAAAAAGTCTCGTAACTCTCAGACTATATTGCGTTTGGACCACCTCTCCATCGACCATGGAATCCCATCGCCATTGTCCCGTTCCACCTCGGAGCTTTCTATTGCTGACGACAATGACGGTTTCCAATCTACCTCGATGACTCGCTCTAACACATTTTGTGGAGAGTTGCCTTCGTCCACTAATTTGAGACGTTCACTCTCGCGTCAACTAGATTTCTCAGCACCCCACATAAATATTCCAAACTCGAATCAACTTCCATTCAGCAACTACTTACAGCAATCAATTTCATCACCATCGTCGCCATTGTTGGCGCCACAGGTCGAACCTTTCTCGCTTTCTGCCCCCAATACTTTCCTCTTGAGTGGTGCCTATCCAAGCAGTCCAGAGGCATCCCCAGCCTCGACCCCTGTCAAGGATCACACCACTCCAATGAGATTAACAGTACAGCACCCAATCACACCAAACATCACAATGACCTTGGCTACCAACGATCCATACGATGTTGATTCACCCATCTCATCTTCACCATCGCAACCATCAACTCCTTTGATGGAGTTGTTGAACAACTGTGAATCTTCTCAACCACACTCATCACCCTACAAGACACCTTCAAAATCACATTCTCATTTTGTGGCGAGATTCAGTGACTCAAGCTATCTCGCATCACAATCACTCTACCAATCATCGGATTCTGTTTCTCAACATTAAAAAGAGAGGAAGAACTGATTTGCAATTGTACAATGGATTCATTGCACCCTCACTTCCCACCTCAAAGAGTTTTATCAACTTTTCAACTACATCTTCAGAACTATCTAACAGCACTAACAGCATCGTACCAAACTCTACCACAGTTTCTCCAAACACCTGGAAGAAAGCTTCACCAGATATCACCAAACCATTGCCAGATATTTCCAAACCATTGCCATTCGAAAAGAGTGTCTTCATTACCAATTCGAACGTTCCAGCTTGTGATGAGGCATCAGAATACAGCTTAAAATTGCCCTTGTGCAATGGTAAACCTGGATACAATAATATCTCACCTGAAACTGTATGTAAATCATCATAGATTAGAACTTATCAACTCAATTTTAACAGAATTTCTGTATTTAGTTGTGCAAGTTAATGGAGGATGTTAAAAATAATATTACAGTTGTAGATTGTAGATATACATACGAATACAATGGAGGTCACATTAAGAATGCAATTAATATTCCTCCAGCTCACTCTTCTGTCTCATTGCAAAAGAACTTTTTTGATAAGCCACCAGCCAACAACAAAAGAATAATCATTTTCCATTGTGAATTCTCTTCAAAGAGAGCTCCAGATTGGTAAGTATTAATCAATATCAATTGCTTGGCCTCATTTTCTAACTTTTCCCCAAAGTTATTCATTGTTTAGAGATTTGGACAGAAAAGCAAACTCTTATCCAAATGTACACTATCCAGAGATTTATTTATTGAATGGTGGATATAAAAAGTTTTTTGAAACATACCCTGAAAAGTGTACAAAAGACTATGTCAAAATGGATGACCCAAGATTTGTCAAAGAAAAACGAAAGGAAGAAGAAAAAAAGAAAAAGGAAGAGGCAATCAAATCCAAGTTAGGAAGATCTCAATCTTTCCATGTCTAAGGTTAATATACTTTGACACAACTTCTCTTTAAATATTTAAATTTACATAACCAATTAAAATACACCAGATTGGATCTTGGTTGTTAGAAAATTGGAATAATAAATCATAATTAACTAATGTTAATTTTTTTAAAACTATTTATTTGTCATTCTATCACTCATTTTCTTTAACAATGCTTACCTGCAGACATTTCTCAATTTTCATGAAAATTGACAAAAAACATATAATATTTTATTACAAATTTATTTAGGAAATGGTATCAATAAAGCACTCCACTTCAAGTATGTCACCAAAGACATGGAAAATTCCATTAACATTACCTTTGTCCAATGTTTGAGTAAAAAAAATGGATTAGGTTGATGTTGTTGCTAGAACTTATAACTTTCACAGATTAATATTCATTTAGCAATTTGCTGAATTTCGAAAAGTATTGGGATTTAGATCCTATTTAAACCCATAGTCGACGATTACAACCAGCTCAATCAAAAATGTGCACTCTACAAGAGTCAGGTGATTCATGATATTTGTTCCAATTTACACAATCAATCATTGGACCAATTTTGATCATTCTAATTTTAATAAGAAATCCATGTTAGTTATTTAATTAGAGTTTGTTATACTTGTATAAGTATTTGTCTTATTATAAATAAATAAATACATATTATTTATTTATTTATTGATTGATTATATTCTAATAATTAATTATCTTTTTGTTTGTATTATTAGAACAAACTGAGTGATCACCAATCTGTGGTCATTCGAGGTGTAAAAAATAAATAAAAAAAAATTTAGTGTTTTTTCGATTTGCCTTCTCTCAGACTATTTTTTCAACTCTCAGAAATAGGTTGGTCAGAAGTCAGAGATCTTTATTAGGTAGTTTAGTGGTAATTTTTTGGTCAGGGACTGTATTAGTAACTGAGTCATCACCCCCATTAGTTAGGACTCTTTAAGTTCAGAAGTAAGAGTAGTTTGAAATTTCTGTTCTTGATATTATCTTTGAAGAAATTTATGAAAATTTCTGGATAATTGAATCATAAAGATAGCCTCAAACATTCTTAACTCTGAAGACTGTGGAATCATAAATGTATTACCAAAACAGACAAATCGATTGATTTTATAATCTCACATACCAATCTAGATTGTAACATTCACAACCAAGAAAAATTTGGATATTTTATTTCAAAAATGGCTTTTATTGGGGAAAAACAATTTTGATTTAAAAAGCTCAATAAAAGCCATTTTATTAATTTTTAATATCTGATTATTGGGAGGATTTCATTGGGGATATTAGAAATTAAATATTTGAGCTTTTTAAATATAAATTGTTATTTTATTGTTAAAATTTCTTAACAAGAATAATAAAATTATCAACTTAGGTTTCATAAATTTATAAAACATGGATAGTATCATTCGACAACTACAGAATATACATGTTGGTGATCCAACAGTTAACCATTTTAACAGATGGGATGAGTCAAGACAAATTATGAGAAACGATCTTGAAAATGGACCGATTATTGACTTTAAGAATAATCTCACTACTACCACATGGACCCCTGATTCGGTTGAAATTTTCAATCGTTTCTTCATTTCTGTTGGAAATAAAATATTGGAGTTCCTTCAATCGTCTCATGGTCTCTTAGATGTTGGTAGTTACTACTCCAATTATATTCATATTCGAGATAAAATTAGAAGATTAGTTGGTAAGTGTTCTCCTGTTTTTTCATTTGTAATCTAGATCAGAATTTAAATTGATGGAATATATTAACATTTTTTTAAAGTAAGAATAAACACAGGGAATTTTTTTGGTGAATATGATCTTGAATCACCACTTAGAATGGTATTAATCTATATTCTTCTCCCAATCTATTACCTTCCAAACTATACCAGTGAATACAATCCAGATAAACGTCGTGGAGAAAAAACTTATTCAAAGATGCTCCTGAATCTTGCAGTTACCCAATCAAAGACACGGTTTGAATATGTTTCTGGTTTCTGGGATTGTTACCAACAATTAAAAATTAAATTTTAATATTGTTTCAATATTATTTCTTCACCACAAGTGATCATTATTATTTATTAAATAATAAACTTTAAAATGAAACATATTAGTCCATTAAATTTATTTCTGTATGTAATTCTCTTTCTACCTTATCCTGTTCTTTTCTTTCTTAAACCTGTTGACTCCTGATAGTCATTTTTGTTCTTTGTTTTCAATATCCAAGTAACTAATGAAAAATCTCAAGTCTGTAATTGATTCTATCATAGCAATAACTTAACTCATTATATTCGTAGCTACAAAGTTTTAAGGTAACTAGTATTTATGCTCTATATATTCTAAATAATGATGTTAATTGTTCTGTATATTTTTTCAGTGTTAACTTTCATAATAGACAAAGAAGTCTCAAATAGTGGCGTGGTGGAAAACTCTGAGAGATTCAACTTGAATAACATCTACAATGGTTCTGGAATTACACAACTATCATTCTGGAATCACACAATACCAATATAGAATATCAGAGTGTCAAAAATGGAATTAGATTAAAAATGTCGTCTCTATGATCAATTTTAGATATATCAAATAAGTTATCTACAGTGTATAGGAGAAACATAACAAGAATGAAGCAGACTCATCAAAGCTAAAATAGTAGATTTCAGCACTTCCCACATTAACATCCGTAATTAGATTTTATTGCTTCATATAAACGACTACAAGAGCTGGTCGAGTACCATCAACTTTCCAAGGATTCTTAAACCGTCGAGGGCTGTGCGACATTTCAAACCAGCTCTAAATCATCTCCAATTGATCAAGAAATAATTTTGGATACATTAATGCAGTGTTGTTGGTCTAAATTTTATTTAAAAAAAAAGGGTTTTAATCTACAGGATTCTGTTGTTTTATACAAAAAAAGTCTGATTACATGTTGTTGAGAATATGATCAACAATTTCGTCAATGTTATAGTTGTATCTCTTGATAATTTCAGCGAGTGATGGGTGACTTCCGAATCCCATTGATACAAGAGATGATACACATGCACGTCTCTTTTCCTCATTTGGATCAACAGCTGTTGGAGCAGGTGCTGGAACTGGTTCCTCAATTACCATAGGTTTTGGAGCAACAGGTTCTTCAACAACTAAAGGTTGTGGTGAAACTAATTGTTGGATTGGTGCTTGAACAAATGCTGGAATGTTTGGATAAAGAGAAGGAACAACCTCTTCCTGTACTGGTGACTTTTCAATAATGTTGAAATCATCTTCGTCGACTTCAAATTCATTGAGCTCCATCTTTGGTTCTTCAGATGGTTGAGCAGCTATGTCTACAATAGACTCGGAAACTGGAGCTTCTTTTTTGGGCTCATCTTGTACAACAAAGATATCAACATAGAGTTTTTTGTCCGAATCCCAATCCCTCAGGAGTTACAAGTTTCCAGTAGCCAATATAACGACCAGGGGTAGATGGAGTGGTTAAGTTAATGGCAACGTCTGTATCTTGACCAGGTAATATTGGATCAACAGTAATACCCTCTGGAGATCCAAGTCTGTCACCGCTGGACCACACTAGAGTAGAGTTCTCTGGCCAAGCTTCACGACCATCATTTCTAATTCTCCAGATCTTGGTAAATGGTACATTTGGAGCAAAGATTGAACCGTCTTTTACGGTGATGTCAGTGACGTAGCGTGCCAAGTGCTTGTTTCTGCACATCCAACGTGGACGAGCTGGGCCGTGTCTGGCCATAGAGCAGAAACCTGGTGTGGAAATTTTGAGTAATGGGTGGGAAGTTGGGTGAACTACATCACCTTTTTGCTCACACTTGGAACATAAGTCATAGTTGTGACAGAGGGTACATTTATAGCGAATTCCGAAAATACCAGACTCGCATCCATCACAAACAACATTTGGATGTTCAACTAATTCTTCTTTATCGGATGTGTTTTGTTGTTCGTTATTATTATTATTATTATTATTGTTGTTATTATCACTATTATCATCATTCTTTTGATTATTAAAACTCTTGAAAAAATCAGACATAGTACCTTGAACAATATCACTCAACCATGGTTGGTTTCCAAAATTCTTCAAGAGATTTTGAATTTCTTCGTTGATCTTCTCTTGGTTTTGGCATGATTCTGTTCCAGCAGCAAAGGCACCAAATGGTTTGAATTGTTGGCTAGCATCTGATTTAAGGCAATCAGATGAAAGAATTGAGCTAATCAATGATTGAAGATTGAATGGACAGTTGGATGGCTGTTGCTGTTGGGATTGCTGTGCTTGTGGAGCAGTACCGGTTGAATCTTTTTCCAAGACAGTTAATCTAAGCAATCTTGGAGTCTTATTGCCAATCAGAGAGATTGCCTCCTTCAATTCCGCATCACTGGTGATTGAAATTAAATCATTATCATCATCACGGTATTTCAATACAAAAGTAGTTAAATTGAATAAGTTCTTTAAAGTAATGAATAACTCTAAGAAAGAAGGTGCTCTTTCAAAAGAACTAAAATAATAATAATAATAAGATATTAATTAGTATTTAAAATATATTAATTGGAAATAAAAAAACATATAGATCTAATACATACAGTCTTCTATGATCACCATTGTAAAATACTTTAATAGATAATGAATCCATAGTTAATTAATAACAAAAAAATATATATATAAAAGAGTGTAATTTAATAATAATAGTTTGGGTTTTGTTTGAAAATAATTGATTTTAATTATTATTATCTATTTAAAATATTATTTGATTGTGAAGTTAAAGCTTACAACAATAACAAATAATAATTAATTAGATAATTGAATTAGTTTGTTAATTTTTTACATTGAGGTTGGGGTTTTTATATTATTCGAATAAAATTGCAAAAATGAGAAATTTAATTTAATAAAATTAAAAAAAATTGAAATCCTATTTTAGTGGGAATAATAAGAATGATGTTTGTGCGAAACAGCGTGACTCAGAATGAATATTCAAAAAGGAACCTCTACAAACAATAGATTTCGACTAAATTTCAACTAAATATAAAATCATACAATTCTATGTGATTCTACATATTATATTATTATTAATAAATAAATAAAAATCAAAATAAAATAAATAAACGGTAAAACAAGTAGTTACTATATTTTTCATTTTAAAAATGAAATTAATTTAAATTTAAAATTAAAATTAATGAAATAATATGAATGGTAAATTATAAATTATAATTATGGTTAATAATATGAATTTTATCAAAATATTTGTCAAATATTGTAAAGGTTTGTTTGTTAAAGTTTCTATTCTAGTTTTTGTTTCGGTTTATTAAGGATTTAATTGATTTCGACATGTTTTAATGATTGTTTTGCTATGGTGAGCAAATCTTCGTAGGTTATTTGCAGTTTAGATTGTGCAATTTGTTGGTTGATATACTTGATTGACTTGGCAACTGCGAGTTTCCATTGTGGAGCGATGGTTTGATAGTGTGTTTGTAAGAAGGCAATGACAATTGCAGTGAACCAAATGTCGGCGTTATTGATGGAGTCTGGCTTCTTGGCATCGTCAAACTCAATGTGTGCTTTGATTTGGTCGTTCCACGAACCGTTGGCTTTTTTGGATATGGATGATCTTGGTGAATGGACCTGCGATTTGGGTTGGCTGAGATTCGAGGGCGATGTCACCTGGATATCTGCGGCTGAAGCTTGGTGCAAGCATTGATTGGCCACAGAATATTTGGGGTGGTGGGGGTGCACATGGATATGCTGAAGTTGAGGGAGGAGGAGGTGGTGGGCATGCACTTGAAGGAGGTGGTGGAGGTGCACCACCTGGAGGAGGAGGGCATTTCATAGAGGAGATTTTAGCTGGTGCCCTTATGTTGGAGAATTGGATGCTTTGCTGTTGGAGAACTGGGGATGAGTTGGAGATCATATTTTGGTTTTGGGATGGTGGAGGAGGTGGTGGTGCTGGAGAATTGGTTTGGGTGGTTTCCTCTTCATTGATTTTAATTGATTTCATTGTGTCCTCTACGACCTGATCGGAATCGTTGGTAACAATGTAGGAGGTATGTTTGCTGACCAAAACCAAATCTCTTGGATAGCTTGATGATCAATTCCTTGTGGTTCTTTCCCTTTTCTTCCTCACGCTCAAGGTCGTTGATACGCATGTAGGTGGCCATCGAATGGAGGTTTACAGACGAGTCATTTTCCTTGGACAAAACGATTGGAATCTCATACTTGAGTTTCTCTCCGGTTGGACCGTCACCTGTGATGGTGACTGTAGTTTTGTTGTCTTTGAAATCTTGCTTTGAGAAGACAGCGTAGATCATCATACGCTCCTTTGCATAGATGGGACGAATGGCAGATGGTGACTGGACCGCATCCAATTGGCCCCAGTTAACGGTAATGTTGGAAATCATTGGCTGGAATGAGATTTCCAACAGCTTCATGATTTTATCTTCATAGAAATTGTCGTACTCTGAAATAAAGTCGTAGTAACCCTTGCAGCTGTTGGAAAGACCGATGACAAGCTCACGATCAACTTGTCCACCGATACCAATGGTGAAGAGACGAGTTGAGCTTGCTTCCTTGGCGACAAAGCTGATGAGTTGTTTACGATCGTAGATCTCACCGTCAGTCAGCACAAATACCTGTCTGGGATACTCTGGGTTGGAAGGCTGGCTCAAGATGTCACGGATTGCTGGAACAATTCAGTTCCACCCAAATCGGCGTCAAATCCATTAATCTTGTTGGAGACTTGCTGCAATGAGTCATCGTTATAGGCGACTGACTCTGGATAGACTTTGACAAAGTTGCTTCCAAATCTGTAGATGTTGAATCTAATATTTTCGTTCAAAGATCTCATGATAAGCTGGAGAACTACCTTTGCCTTTTGGATACGAGAGCCACTCATACTTCCAGAGCAGTCCAAAACAAATACAAACTCTGACTTTTGATTGAGAAGTTCTGGTGGCAAGTCGAATTGTGGATAAAAGTTGACTCCAACGGCATAGCTTTCATCTTCCTTGTTGTACTCAACAAAGTACTGTGGCTTCTCTTCCTTTTGAGGGGTGACTGACAACAAGATGTTTCCAATGAGGTCGGCTGTGTTGGTTGCAGGTTCATTAATCTCGTGAGCCAACTTGACATATTTTGGTCCGTCAGTGATAAACTCTGTAGTTTTTCAAGTGATCGAGGGCAACTCCAACAATGTTGGAAGACAACTTGACCTCAGCAGTGAACTTAAAGTGGTACTTGGAAATTCTTGGGAACATACTCTTGTGAATGAAATAGTGGAGATCTTGTTCCGATGTGCAGTTCTCAGAGATGATAGTGACCTCTACTGTGACTTCCTTTTGGGGTGGGATGTTTCCAAGCTGAAGATTGAACATTCCAGAATCACTCTTTTCAGCCATGAAAGCCTGTCCACCCGAGGCAATAGCATCGTTATATTCTGCCTTGGCTGTTTCCTTATCCTTGATAATACCCTTCAATATTTTATTGTCAAATTCAACTGGTGGGATGAGAATGAAATAGAAGAGTTAGTAGGATAATTCCAACTTGAGAAGTATGGTGCTAATTTGACTTACTGGTGAAAGCTGATACAGTGGCATAGGATGGAAGTGCCAACTGGTAGGATGCCTCGACCGGTGAGGTGTATGTGTTGGTGTACTTTTGGCGGTAGACAGAGATGGAACAGGTATCGTTGATTTGGGCATGAATGGTGAAGTCATTAAGTTGGAACTTGTTTTCCAGTGCTGGTGGTGGAATCAAACCAGTGATTTGTCTTGATCCGCTTGACAGCATCTGTCTGTCAATGTCACGATAGAAGTCATAGTATGCAGCATTGTTGATCTTTTCATCCAATGAAACCAGTTGGCAAGCCTTAACGAAAGCCTGTGCTGGTGGTGAACTGGCGATGGACCACCAGTTGGTGGAGGAGGCGATTGTGTTGATGGATCTTCAGTAGTTGTAGTGTTATGTTTCGAGTGGTCTTCTTTGTCGTGGTGGTGGTTTTGGTCATCTTTGGTAGATGAACCATCTTTATGTTTATCCTTTTTGAATTGTTTTACTAACCACATTCTATTTTAATTTTAGATCTGATTGAATTCGATTTAGGAATATATAAATACAAATAAAATTACAAGTGTTTAAAGTATATCTTTATTTTGATTATTTTTTAATTTGATTTCAAGATCTATATATATATAGTTTGATATTCGATTTAATTGATTTGTTTTTGATCCAAAACTCCATCAAACTCCCAAGCCTAATTTTCAACACAGATTTGTGCAACCCAAACCTTGTTTTGTTTTTTGAAACATTTTTTTGGAAAATGAAGAGTGACACAAAATTGTATACATATCTTTTTATTTCTGTGTTTTTTTAAGAATGAATGTCCTTTAGTAAAAGCACAACAAGATTAGCTTAATTGTTGCCCAGTCTCGATAGATTACAAATAAAATTGAGTCTTTTAAATAGAAAATCATGGCAATGATAATTTAGATAATATAGAATATGGAACTGAATACTTTTATCGCATAAATTAATTCAGGAAACAACTACAACTTCACCTATTAAGAAAGAATTTTCAGCATTGTTCATTTAAGTTCTTATGATAAAATATAACTATGTGTTTATAAATCTCTACAGAGGCTACTTTCACTTTTGGAATATTGAACTCCAGGTTTTGTGGTTCATAAACTCTCGACTTTCCTCCAATTTAAATTAATTTTAGATTGTCAAAGAATGTTGTTAATACATTGAATATAAATAATATATGCTTTCCTAATGATTGATCTCAATTCATTCATTTCTAACATTTTTGAAAACTGGAGCCAGCACACTATGTAATAATCAAATGTTAAAATTATAGTAGGAAGAAAATTTTCAAATAAAAATTCAACAATTCTCATTCTTACATGCATTTAATAAATTTCATTACCTATTACATTTTACATTTAAACTTAGATAGATATATTTGTTAGAATACTATACTATACTATAAAATGAGTGGACCTTATAGAGTTTGTATTGTATGTTTTCTTTGGTAATCTGATAGATAGATCATCATTGTTGCTTTTTTTCTAATTGAATTATATTTCTACTATTTTACTATTATGGATGGATTGTAGAATCGTTTACAAAAAGAATATCTAGAGATACAGCGTAAACCTGAGAAACATATACTTGCTAGAGTAATGTCTATCTGCATTTGATCTTGATTCTCAAATGTTGTATATTTATTGATTATTTTATTTAGCCTTCACCTACCAATCTACTAGAATGGCACTATATTATATTCGGACCAGAAGGCTCACCATATGAAGGCGGTGTATATCATGGCCAACTAATATTTCCACCAGAGTATCCCCATAAAGTAAGTATACTCTATCTTCTGCTTTTATCCTTTCTCTTCATCTTATTATTAACACCATTTCATAAATAGCCACCATGTATGTAGAATTTCTTGATGAAGCAGATCAATAGATATCATTAGAATTATTAGGAACATATATCATTATTAACATTTAAACGACTATCTAGCTATTCTTATGACAACACCATCCGCAAGATTTGAATGTAATACTAGAATTTGTGTATCAATGAGTGATTGTATGTATAAGCTCTAGCATCAAAACTATCTTTATTATGATCTAATATCTTTAAATTTATAGTCCACCCAGAGTCATGGAATCCATTTTGGAATGTTTCAACTATATTACTAGGCTTATTATCTTTTATGGTAAATTAAACACATTGATTATCGAGGAATATCCGAGAATTAACAAGGATTTAATTATGACTATAGACAGAGGATGCATATGGTGTCGGATCAATTTCAGCATCTAAATCAGTTCGAATGAAATACGCAGAGCAATCTAAAAGTTATAATTGTAAAAATGCAACATTTAAAAAGGTTTTCCCAGAGCTCTATCAAGAGTACAAGAAAGAATTGAAAAACAAGAAGCAGGCATCATCATCTTCTTCATCATCGCCAACACCATCAAATACATCACAGCAACAGGAACAACCTTTTTCGATATTCAGCATATCTATATTTGTAGTCATTTTAGTCTTATTATTATGTATCTTTATTGTTGTAAATAGATAGATATAATAATAAATCGATAAAGCTATTTATATGGACAAAGATATTACTATTCATTTTATACTTTTTATTTGTTATAATGTTTTGAAATATACGCAACATGATCAACAATGACAGCATCCACACCCAATGTTTCTTGAAGATCTACTAATGCAGGGTCGTTGTTTTCTTGTCCCCAACTGCAAAGCATTAGACCTGCCATCTTGACTTCTCTGATAATGGGAGTACCTTCTGTGAGGATACGTGAGTTGGTTACAATACCAAGAAGATGTGCTGACTTGGAGAAACGGATGGCTTCTGAAATCGAGTTGGTACGTGGATCAGAGTGTTGTGAGAAACCAGCATTGTTGAGGAAGAATACTGGGTAACGTGGTTGTTTGAGTGAGCATAATATACAGATATCAGGGTCGAAAGAAGAGAACATAACTTGACGATCACCAGCATGCTCAAAAACTACACTAAGAATGATGTCTACATAGGTATTACGATCAACTGAGTTTAGACGTTGCTTTGCCTCTGTTTCTGCGCATGGATACTTAATTTCAATGTTGAAACCAGTCTCAATTGGGACACGCTTGAATGTTTCTTCGAGAGTTGTCATTGAATCTGAGATTGTAGATGTTTGTGCATTTGATGGTGGTGGAATACTTCCACTGCTGAGGGACAGTGTACTTTGTTCCTCTGAGAGTAGATCCTGCATAGAACGTGATCTGGAATGCACAGAGGCCAATGTTTCTACGTTTAGGTTGAATGTTGGAGATTTGATCGAGAGGTACTTTGTTAACGGGGACCTTAATTCCACCAATATTGATTTCAAAATCGTGATAAATAATAGGAGCGTTGTCTCTTGAAAGCTGAACATCGAATTCAATGTATTGTGCACCAAGAGAGGCAGCTGTAACAAAGGAAAGAATAGTATTTTCCTTGATGTGTGTACGTTTATATCGACCAACTGTACGAGCATTTTCAGCACCACCTCCACGATGACCAATCAAAAGAGTTGATTTCCAGTAGGTATTTGACAATACCTGGCTGATATTTGGATGAGTGAATGGTGTTACAATCAATGGGAAAACTGTCAACTCTCCAATTGTGACCAATGTTGAGTTCATAATGGGAACGGTTACTTTGAATGGTTTGGTCTTCAAGAGGTCAGATGCCAACAAGACAGAACGTCCAATAAGGACATGAGACATTCCCATACGATACATATCGAATTGAACGGTTTGGAAATTGCTGATTTGTTGAGTTTGGAATGTAATCGATTGGTCTTTAGTGCATGGATGTGATATTTGGGTAGGCGATGTACCTGGAAGATTCTCGTTGTTCTTTCCACGAACAGAAACAACGATTCTTCCAATCTCAACATCATTGTACATCTTAATTGGTTGAATAAGCTTACGTTGTGGATCAACTGGAGAGGTTTCACCGAATCTTATTCTTATTTGAGTGTCGTTTACGAGCCAACCTTTTTCAACAAACAATGTTTTTTGTTGGGTAGGTGGGAGTGGAACGACTAATTGAGATTGTGAGAGTGATGGAAGAGTAGGATCCATGGAGAGGTCTCCGTGAGTTGGTGCAGAGCTTAAATGCTCCTCTGAAATGGCACCAAATACACCATCATTGATCAACTCTTCTTCTTCCTCTGGAGAGAACTTTCTGTTTTCTGGTAGAGCTTCCCAACTCTCCAGACGACTTCCCTCACAAATAATATATTTATATTCGACCTGTACATTGGTTGGTAAGCTTGCCTTTCCAATCCAAATGCTTTCACCTGTGGTAACGTTTATGGTTTCAGTCATGTTTAGGAACAGTGCATGTGCAGGATTCCACTTGCCTAGTGCCTTTCTGTTACCAACGATACCTACACGATATCCTGGTTTTACACTTGCAATAATCTTGAATGTTACATTGGAGATTGATGACTTTGGAATCTTCTTTGATAAAATAGTCGAGGCATTGGCCGATTGAATCTTTGGAGTAGAATGAGCCAGAGGTAGATGCACGCAAATCTAAATCACTTGTTGATCTATTAAGTTCGATCTTTGGTGATTGAGAAATGCCTTTGAATCTTTTAGGTTTGGAGTTAGTGAGTTGGTATTGTCGACAATATCGTGAGCTTTGCAAAACTCCATAATTGTAATAGCTGTTTGAATGTTTCCACGATAAAGAGAATGGACAATGGGAGACCATTCTGCTTTATCCTGAATGAATGGATTAGCCTGTTTCTCCAACAAGATCTTTGTACATTCCAAAAAGTTGAAATAAGCAGATTCGTGCAGTGGAGTCCAACCATCATCGTCTTGTGAATTAATAATCTTGGAAATTTCACGAGTAGATTTATCTTTGGAGAGATGATCTGCAAGTATTTCAATTACTTTGCGGTGTCCATTTCCAGCTGCCATATGGAATGGTGTTCTCTTGTCTTCATCGGTTAAATCAATCAATGCATCTTTTGAAAGAAGCAATGTGAGTACATCTGTAAATCCACGCTTTGCACACTCAAAAAGAGGTGTACGACTCAATGAATCAGTAGCATTGACGCTAACTTGTGAATGTTCGAGAAGTGCTGCAGCATTTGGATATGATCCTTGAATAGCAGCCTCGTGAATCAGGTGACGACCAAAGGGACCTGGGGTAATTGGTGAGTTTGCATCAAGAAGAGCCTTGATGACATTGGAGTTGTCGTTTGGTTGACGACTTTGCCAGGTAAAGTGGGGTGCATCCCTCACGATCCATGGTATCAACGAGTGCACCCTTCGATAGTAAAAGCTTGACAGTGTTGTAATGATAGTTTTGAGCAGCGATGTGCAATGGTGTTCTCTTTAAATAATCCTCGCATTGGATAGAAGCACCTTTTTCGATAAGGAACTCAACAAACTCTGGGTGACCTCTACCGGCAGCGATATGAATGAATTGCTTATCAATCTCGTCAATGAAATTAATATCGATAATAGAACCAAACTCTTCAAATAAAAACTTTCCAACTTCCAAATTTCCTAGATAAGCAGCCTTATGGATACATGAATGTACTGTTTCTTTCCACATTGGCTGATCCTCTGCTAAATTCAACTCTTCCATCAACTTTTTAATTTCAGCTATAATTCTGAACAGCAGGAGGAATTAATATTGTTTTAGCTTAGCTTTGAATATGGCTTTGTTCGCCTACATACTTTCTAAGTGAAACAATATCACTTGAAATAACAATTTGACAAAGCTGAGTAATATTCTGTGATAGTTCTTTTTGTTTTGGCTTTGTAGGTATTGATTAGTGAGCAGTCATCGTTGTTGTTCTATCAACATATTATACTTTACACTTAATAAATTAATATATGGATTATTTAAAAAGTAAAGTCCAGATTGTGTCATCGATTGGAATTCACGTTCGATTTCCAAAGTGATCTTTTTAAGTTGAGAGCATTGTCCTAATTCAGTTGTGCTTATCTTTTCATTAAAGAATGTGTCAATGTCCTGGTTGTTTGTTAATTTTGTTAATCCATTGTTTTGTGGAGTGGCACCATCAGTTTGCAAGACAACGGGTGAGCTTGGATTTGAGTCATCCTTTTTGACTTTGGAGATTGCTGGTGAGTGGAGTGTAGATGTCGATTCGCCAACACTGCCCTTACGACGAGATGATTCAATCTTGACCTTTTTCTTTGAGTAGGTGGTCATCAGCTTTTGGACAGCCCAGACATTGATTTTGGCGTACTGGTCGAGGTCGGCCAGCTGCTTAATGATGTCCTCGAAGGCCTTTTGGTATGCCAGCATGGAGTTGATCTCCTTATAGCCAGCGATGGTTGTGGCGGCAGCAGGATCGGTCGATGGCATCTGCACCAAGTAGAGGAAGGAGGAAAATGGTGAAGAAAAGTCGACACCACGGAAAACGCGACAACAGGTACTGATATCTCTGGTAAAGGTCGTTCTCCTTGTCACAGATGAATGTATCGATCTTGTTGATCTCTGTCTCTATCAATCTGAGGAACTCATCGGCTCCAACCATGGGCGAAGTTGGAGGAGTGCTTATTGTGTTTGGATCACTCAACGAGAGTATGGGCAACTGTGGTGAGTACATAGTCCTAAGTTTTCTCTTGAGTTTTTGGTATGGAATATAATTTTGATTCCACACCGTCATTGAATTTAAGTATTTAGAGAATTTCATAGTTTTTTTTTGTTTCTACAACTACTACAATAAGATTATAATATTTTAAAAAGATAAATATATATATTACTACTACAAAAACTATAGTCAAAAAAAAAGAGTAGAAGAAGAAGAGTACTTCGAAATAACTAAATATAGAATTGAGTAATTATATTTATGTATTTTGATATATGTATATATAATGAGTTGGAAGAGGGGGGTTCGATTCAAAACAGTAACAAGTAATATTACACAATACAATATATATAAACAAGAAACAAATAAAACTAATAATAAACAAATTATCTGTCCCCAATCTATATATTCTACCTAAATAACCACAATGAAGTTATGTATATATATATACAAACTAGTTTTGTTGATGATTTGATTTAATTTGATATTATTATTATTATAATTATTATTTTTGAAATTGAAATTTTATAAAGGTATGATTAATTGATACGTTGTCAAAAATTAATTTAAGAGCTTTAGGGTTTTTTGTATTTATTTTTTTGTTTTTTTTTGTTTTCATTTTTTGGGGTGGTTCCAATTAGGGTCTCATTTATCATTTGACATGACGACTATATGGTTTATTTTTTATGAAAGTGTAAAACTTTGAACTAATGAAAGGTGCACTCTTTTTGATGGGTGTCATGACCAAAGAAAGTAAAAACATGTGTCATTTCACAAAAGTGTAAATTTGGGGTAAAAGCAAATAAATACAAATTTCTAAAATGGAAGTGATTTATACTGTAATTATCTATGTAACCATGTTAATTTTCATGATATTTTTTAAGAATTAATAGGAAGATTCTTCAAAATTAATCTTGGTTATCTACATATATTATAAGTTCTATTATTAATTGTAATTTAACATTATCGACGAAAAAAAATCAGCACTTGATTTAAATAACTACTCCATGGAGTAGCAATCGGCGTACAATAAACTACAAGAACTGACTAGCTATTATAATTGATGGTTTATCCCAATTTTGAAAATAATTATGAGGTTTTTTTTGGATAGTAATATTCATGATTATTGTACATATGTATCATATCATACTTGATTAACTTCTCTACACATCATTTTTTTGGTTGTTATTATATTGATATAATATTAACCTATCCTCAATTACTTGATCAGATGTCTACAATACCTAAGCTACCCAAGAGCGAAACAAAAGCTAAACAGGAAGAAACGCAAAAGATTTTAGAGCAGCAGTGAAAACAAGAAAACGAAACCCTAGAAGCGGAAGAAGTTCCATGCAGGAGCTACAGCAGATTTTGGCTAACTATGAAGCCGAAGAAGAACAGCAGCAACAAAAAGCTGAGCAACTACAAAATACAGAAATAACCGATGACCTATCAGGAAAGCTACAAAATGTACAATTAGTTTTTATTGATGCTGATTTTGTGCCCACCTTTAGCGGTAATGGGAAATTGTTCAGGTGCTAAATGGCTTTTTGGGTCGTTTGGATAATTTTCTATGGAATTGGGTGCTAGTTCTTCGCCCATATGTTGTTGCATGTTGGTGTTAGTCATAGGAGCAACAACCTAGTAAATAAAAACTATATATATATATTTAAATGATGAATAATATTACTGAATGGTAATAAAAACATAAAAAGCACCACACAAAAAGTCACAAACCAAACAATGATCATCACCAAATAAAGATTACCAAATTATCATTCTATTTATATTATATCTTCATATAAATTGATTACCATATTATATTTATATATAATATATTTATTAATTATTAAGAGATGAAGTGTAATCTACATAATAAAGATTAGTAATCGACATGTAACAAAGGTAATATATTGATGTGTACAAAATGTTTCATCATTCATTTGATTCATTGCCAAAATCTTTGATCTTGCATCTTCTTACTAATTGGTAGTGTGTAATGCTAACCTAACATCTCCAAACTAATATAGATAAATAAGATTATTTTCTTTTTTTTCTTGTTTATTAGATATGAATTCTTATGATGTGTTCAAGGTATTGCACCATTCACAATAAAATTAAATCAAATTATCAATCAGAACCATTTTATTTGGATAATCAATTTAGATTTTGGACCTGATGCACCCATAAAACTATGAATGAGTTAGCTCTTTTTGGTCATTTCTCAACTGTTGTTTGGCTTCATCATTATAGAACTGAAGTTACACTTCTGGATCAATGGAATTGCATCAGAGAATGAGTACTATAAGATTGTAGAGTTTTTTATATGAGAATAGAACTGAAAGATGCACTGAGTATCCAACTTAGAATGTGGGATAGAGTGGTCACATGGAAATAATACAGTTTTTTCTCAAGAATAGGACCGAACATTGTTCAGAGTTGGAATTTAATGAATTGTATAATGGTAGTTGCAATATCTTTGAAAGAACTGATTCGATGTGAATGCACTATATCCAATGTTCGAACAATCTCTGATGACCTCCAATAGTCTGTCTGCAAAGTTGATCCAATAGTGAGGGACATAGACCAGGTGTATGAATTGCATTATAATACCATACATTTTGCATTGGTTATCAATATCACCAGTAATAAGTTCTTTGAGTGATGGAAGTGGAAAATCTAAATGACAAAGAGAACATTTTATTTGAATAGGAAAAATTTACTTATACTATTTCTCTTATTATAAATAAAATTATGTATTTAAAGTTGTTGTTGTTGCTGAAGGTGCTGCATTTAGGCATTGTGTAGACTCTGATTGTCATACGTATCTCTAATGAGAAACATAAAAAACATGTCTTACTCCATAGGGAGGACAACGTTGTGATCTTTTTTTACAAATTTTATAAACCCAAAAAAAAAAAACAAACCAAGTTGGGTTGATCAAGATGATAAACACTTCACTTACAAGTTCACAGGTACGATCTTTTTTTAATTTAGACATACTTTATTTATTCGTAGATAATACATAAATGGTTTCAAATATCAGCGTTGAAGAACTATATAGTACAGGTGTACACCGAAATAAACTATATAAATATAAAAATCATATACAATTAGTAGATAGATTCAAACTTATATTTAATGGAGATTTCAATCAACCTATAGAGATTGGTGATTTATCACCTGTACTTCAATCAATCATCTTTAATTATCAATTTAATATTGAACTCAAGCCAAATGTATTACCAAACTCACTAGAATCACTGATATTTGGTCATGATTATTGTCAGCAAATAGAACCGGGTGTATTACCACCATCACTCAAATCATTGAAGTTTGGTAAACGATTTAATATTGAACTCAAGCCAAATGTATTACCAAACTCACTAGAATCACTGATATTTGGTCATGATAATTGTCAACCAATAGAATCAGGTGTATTACCACCATCACTCAAGTTATTGAAGTTTGGTAAACGATTTAATATTGAACTCAAGCCAAATGTATTACCAAACTCAATAGAATCACTGAAATTCGGTCATTATTATTGTCAACCAATAGAATCAGGTGTATTACCATCATCACTCAAGTCATTGGAGTTTGGTTATCGATTTAATAATGGATTTAGGGATTATTTATTGATGTTTCGTTATCGATTTAATTTTAAACTCAAGCCAAATGTATTACTAAACTCACTAGAATCACTGATATTTGGTGATTATTATTGTCAACCAATAGAATCAGGTGTATTACCACCATCACTCAAATCATTGGTATTTGGTCAAAGATATAATATGGAAATCAAGCCAAATGTATTACCAAACTCACTAGAATCACTGAAAATTTGGTGATGATTATTGTCAACCAATAGAATCAAGAGTATTACCACCATCACTCAAGTCATTGGAGTTTGGTAATCGATTTAATATTGAACTCAAACCAAATGTATTACCAAACTCACTAGAATCACTGATATTTGGTCATGATTATTGTCAACCAATAGAATCAAGAGTATTACCACCATCACTCAAATCATTGGTATTTGGTCAAAGATATAATATGGAAATCAAACCAAATGTATTACCAAATTTATTGGAGACTCTGAAATTTGGTCAGGATTTTTCTCAAGAAGAGACATTGGGTGTATTTCCACTTTCTATTAAAGAGATACATTTCCCACAAAATCGTATACTAGTTCACAATGATTTGATGAATGACTATAGTAGATATTGCTTGACTCCATCAATTGGGACTCGAATTTATAATGACATCTACCACTTAAGTTGTAAATCACTATATATTAACAATCAAACAATGTATGATTTATTGTTGGTGTTTTCATTTCCATCAACAACAATCAGACCAAAGATATTGAAAATCAATAGATATTCAGAAAATCAAGTTGATAATCCTCCAGAATATACAAACGACACAATTACAGTGACATTGCTCAAAAGTAACAACATATCATTATTCTTGGAAACAACTATTCCTAGGAAATCAAATGTAATAGATATCACACTCAAATTTGGACTCCAACAATCAGATATCTTTCAATCATATCCATCATTTTCCATTCATGGAAAAGAATATTTTATTATTTCAAAATTCACAAATGAAAGTCTTAATCCTGTATTCCTTGCCATCTCAAAAGAATCCAAGTTAGTATGTATAGCCATTAATTGTTACTTTTAATATCACCATATATTAAACATTTTATTTTCTAGTTTGCATATAAGAAGATTGAATATAAGGATATGAATAATAATATTAATATTAAAAAACATCAGAGTTTGGTTCGAGAAGTGGAGGTAATGGAGCTATTCAAAGGAGATAACAGTTTTGTTCAACTGGTTGATTATTATGATGACAAAGAAAATGGAATCTTTGAGATACTGAATGAATTTTGTGATGAAACTGATCTCAGATTAATATTGCAAAAGTAACTATACATTTTTATTTCTTATTATTCATCATAAATATTAATAATATTTTCATTTTGATAAATCAAGCCAAAACATTAGATTAGGTAAAGAAATCTATTCAATTTTAACACAACTATTTGTGATATTGTCAAAACTTGAAAGACATAGAATCATTCATTGTGATATCAAACCTGAAAATATCTTTATCAAAGATGGAAACCTGAGGCTTGGTGATTTTGGATGTGTTCGAGAGCCAGACAACATCAAACTCGATGAAGATGAGAAAATCAAATTGTTACAATGTGATTCAAGGTCAGAGTATTATGATTCCAATGTACTTCCAACTGAATCTCCAATAGGTACTGTTGGAACTAAAGGATTTATTCCCCCAGTAAGTTTATTTGAATCTAATCAATACAATATTGTATTAATAGTATTTCTATATACAAAGGAGCTTATTTTGAAAAAAAATGTATTCATTTGCATTCGATATTTACTCAGTTGGTGTAACAATTCAATGTTTAATGGAAAAGTAATCAAATATTGTATTTTTAATGTGTTAAATTTCTAACATTTTATATTATTTAGATATTTCAAATTTTTCAATCTAAATGAAAGTCGTACATTAAATTGTTTGGTAAAGCTGATGACATCGACATTACCAGAGAATAGAAATTCACTTCAACATATTTTGGCTCAATATTTTGCATTAGAAGGTCAAAAAATTCATTATCCTTTTTATAGCACTGAATTCCTATCCCCTCACCAATGTCAATATACTGAAATCATATTTTTGTGATGACTATAATAGTCCAATTAAATCAAGAATATTTCCAGAAACACTTCAATCGTTGATGTTTGGTTTACATTTTAATCAAAAGATTGACAAAGATGTTCTACCAACCAATTTGAAATCATTGACTTTTGGTGAAGATTTTAACCAAAGGATCGATGAAGATGTTCTACCAACCAATTTGATATCATTGACTTTCGGTCATGGTTTTAACCAAATGATCGATAAAGATGTTCTTCCAATCCATTTGAAATCATTAATTTTTGGAATCAAATTTAATCAAAAGATTGACAAAGATGTTCTTCCAACCAATTTGGAATCATTGACTTTTGGTGAAGATTTTAACCAAAGGATCGATAAAGATGTTCTTCCAACCAATTTGATATCATTGACTTTTGGTAAATATTTTAACCAAATGATCGATGAAGATGTTCTACCAACCAATTTGATATCATTGACTTTCGGTCATGGTTTTAACCAAATGATGGATAAAGATGTTCTTCCAACCAATTTGAAATCATTGACTTTTGGTGAAGATTTTAACCAAATGATCGATGAAGATGTTCTATCAACCAATTTGAAATCATTAATTTTTGGATCCCAATTTAACCAAATGATCGATAAAGATGTTCTTCCAAACAATTTGAAATCATTGAAAATTGGAAACCATTTTAACCAAAGGATCGATAAAGATGTTCTTCCAACCAATTTGGAATCATTGACTTTTGGTAAATATTTTAACCAAATGATCGATAAAGATGTTCTTCCAACCAATTTGAAATCATTGACTTTTGGTGAAGATTTTAACCAAAGGATCGATGAAGATGTTCTACCAACCAATTTGATATCATTGACTTTCGGTCATGGTTTTAACCAAATGATCGATAAAGATGTTCTTCCAACCAATTTGATATCATTGACTTTTGGTGAAGATTTTAACCAAATGATCGATAAAGATGTTCTTCCAAATGATTTGTCTTTTTTTGACTTTTGGATACCAATTTAACCAAAGGATCGATAAAGATGTTCTTCCAACCAATTTGAAATCATTGACTTTTGGTAAATATTTTAACCAAAAGATTGACAAAGATTTTTCTTCCAACCAATTTGGAATCATTGACTTTTGGATTCGATTTTAACCAAAGGATCGATGAAGATGTTCTACCAACCAATTTGAAATTATTGACTTTCGGTCATGGTTTTAACCAAATGATCGATAAAAGATGTTCTTCCAACCAATTTGAAATCATTAACTTTTGGTAAAGATTTTAACCAAATGATCGATAAAGATGTTCTACCAAACAATTTGAAATTATTGACTTTCGGTTATGGTTTTAACCAAATGATCGATGAAGATGTTACCAACCAATTTGATATCATTGACTTTCGGTGATATTTTTAACCAAAGGATCGATAAAGATGTTCTTCCAACCAATTTGAAATCATTAACTTTTGGATCCAGATTTAACCAAAAGATTGACAAAGATGTTTCTTCCAACCAATTTGGAATCATTGACTTTTGGTGAAGATTTTAACCAAAAATATTGTCAAGATGTTCTACCAACCAATTTGGAATCATTGACTTTTGGATTCTGTTTTAACCAAAGGATCGATGAAGATGTTCTTCCCAAACAATTTGGAATCATTGACTTTTTATAACCAAGTATCTACCAAATTGATGAAGTTTTTAATTAAAAAAATTGATATAGATTTTCTATCAAAAGATTTGGTAAATCAAGGATCAACAAAGATGTGCTTGGATGTGAAACTCCATATTAAAATAATAGATTACTTCCTAATAAAAGTTCAACAGAATTTTATTTATTTTAAACTTTAATCCTTCCAGGATTAATCTAACAGATAAAGAGGAAAAGAGGATTTGACCTGTACATAAGGGAAATAGTTTTGCGGAACATTATTACAAGTTGGGAGTCTATATTACATTACCCCTTTTAGAGGTATTATTAAGGATATTATTTTTACTTTTGTGTTATTTGGTTTATTTTTTATATGATGGTCCATCATCATATAGTATATGTGGATTTGGATTATATATATATGATTTATATGATATGTACAAATTATAATTACTTGATTGGAAAAATATTATTAAAGATATATAGAGTATAATTGAATGGTAGTGTTTATGGTTTAATGATAATTTACTAATTGTTGATATCATAACTGTAAGTCGGAAGTAAAAGTCCCTTTTGGAGAAAACCTGACATCCTATTTTTTTACAATTGTTTATGAAGCATTCTATATATGTGAACCATGTAAAATCATAATCATAAATGTGTAAAACTCTATAATAGTTGAAGGTAAACACTTTTCCTCTTATCAAGTTAGACCATGTTTAAGAATTATAAATATTTTAAATATGGAATTTTTTGTTTTTGTAAATTAATATGTATACGCAGGTTACTTAGATATATATATTACTGTTAATTGCAGTATTAGAAGAATGCTTTATTAGGTTAAACTTGGTGTCTTTATATAGGCATGATTGATGACTGGTGATTATGGGAAATCGGCAGTAAAAACTCCCGGTGGAGAAAGCCTGATCTCATTGTAATATTACATTCACCCACCTTTAATTAACTTCGTGAGTCTTGGGGTGAATCGCTTGACTTGGTCAATATTAACTGTCTTGATTGTGAACGCGGGAGGGAGGTCGAGCTCCAAGGTATTTGGTCCAAGCACACGTTTGACTTCAACTGGACCTCTCCACTTCGGTAGAAACTTTCTGGCAACCCCAGTGTCTTGATATGTCAACGGTTCCATGATCTTTACCATAACTTGATCTTTTTCCTTGTAGTGCAGGGCTACTCTTCGTTGATTGAGCATATTCATCCTCTTCTCCTGGGCTCTTTGATTATTGGTCGAGGCAATGTCCAAAGCTTTCCTCAAAGAATCTGAGAGTTCCTTATTCCACAACTCGCTTGAGATATAGGTTGACAACAGTCTTCTCTCCGGTAAATTGATATCCAACACGGTGACTGGCTTTCGACCCCATGATTAATTCGAACGGTGAGAACTTTGAAGAGGAGTGGGATGCTATCCTATAAGCAAACAATACTGAACAAATGAACTCATCCCAGTTGGATTATTTAATACGTAACATTTCAGCATTCCAATTAACGTTTTGTTAAATCTCTCCACTAATCCATCGGTCTGTGGGGTGATATGGTGCTGTATTGACTTTAAGAACCTTGAAAAGTTCATTTACCTTTTTTAACAACTACTGATAAGAATTGTAGTCCACAATCAGATAATAACTTCTTAGGAGGACCATAACGACAAATAATCTCTCTGTATAAATATCCAGCGACTGTAACGGCAGAACAATCCGAAATGGCGAACGCTTCTGGCCATTTCGTTAAATGGTCTGAGAAGACTAATATATACTTGTTACCTGAGTGCGTGACAGGTAATGGTCCCATTAGGTCGACGCCTAACAATTCAAAAGGTTGGGACACTTGGATAGAAAAAGCTTGGCCTGGCTTCAAGATTTGTGAAGGACTCTTAAAAGTAAGACATGTAGGGCAACTCTGAATGTGTAGTCTTACATCAAAAACGATGGTATTCCAATAAAACCTTTCTTTAATCTTGGAAACGGTTTTTGTCTAAACCTGAATGACCTCCGGTAAGTAGCTCGTCATGGAAATAATTGATGACGTTAGGTCTTAATGCTACTGGAACCCAAATTCTTCTTGTAATACCGGATGTAGTGAATGGGTTCACCTTCCTATGGTCATAATTGAAATATACTATATCGTCATCAACAGAAAAGAAAATAGAATCGTTGTGAGTGATGTGATTACTCTGAAGACCTTTCTTAATTTCAATACAAAAATTCATCCTCCTCTTGATACTTCTTAATTGAGGTGATTGACAAACTGTCTTCTACATTGATCGCTATTACTGATTCGCCTAATCTTGACAATGCATCGCGAATCCATTCAACTGTCCAGCTCTATACTTTACGACATAATCAAAAACCTTGTAAGTATAATGACCAACGCAAAATACGACTATTCTTAGGTGATTTGTCATTAAGAACTTTCAATGCATGTTATCCGTGATAACCGTAAATTGAGATCCAATCAGCAAATGTCTGAACTGTTTTACTGACTCAACAACTGCCAAACATTCTAACTCTCCAGAATGATAATTCTTCTCGCTAACGGTTAACGATCTACTAAATGCGCTAACTAATTTCTCATTTTGAAACAATGAGCCACCAATACCATGTCCACTAGCATCGGTTTCCAAAGTGAATGGTTGATTAACATCTGGTAACCTTAAGATACCATCCGACTTCATACACTCGATAATATCATTAACTGCTTTTGCACATGCATCTGACCAATTCCACTTGACATCCTTTTTTAATAAATGATTTAAAGGCGCAGCAATAGTTGAAAAAATTCGAATAAACTTCCTATTGTAATTGAGAATTCCTAACAATCGTTGTAACTGTTTCGTATTTGAAGGTGCAGGAAGATTTGAGATTGCCTTCAAACGATCAGGATCGATAGATATATTTCCGTCTTCAACAATGTGACCTAAGAATTTAATCCGCGTATGAAAGAATTTGCACTTTAACTCCTTCAATTTAATAAAACTCTTCCTAATCTCTTCTAGAATCATACGTAGATGTTCCAGATGTTCCTTTTCACTTTGACTGTAGATTACGATATCGTCAATGAAAACCAACAAAATATACCAATGAACTTTCGTAAAACTTTTGTCATTATTTTTTGGAAAAACTTAGGTGCATTCTTGAGTCCAATGCCATGGCATTACATTAAATTCATATACTCCTTGGTGAGTAATAAATGCAGTTTTCGGTCTGTCTTCCTCTTTGACAGTCACTTGGTAGTAGCTAGTAACACAGTCAAGATTGGAGAATATCCTAGCCTTTCTTAAACTTATTAGTATCTCTTCAATCAGCGGAAAGGGTATATTGATAGACTTCGTGACGTTATTAAGTCTTTTGTAATTGACACAGAACCTTGTAGAACCATCAGGTTTCGGTATTAAAACCACAGGAGACGCATATGGGCTTTCTGATTATCCCATCTTTTAGCATTTTTTCGACTTCATCTTCGATGATCTTCTTCTCTTTAGGACCGGTTCGGTACGGTTGTTGGGCTTTAAGCTTTTCATCAGCATTGGGTAATAGTTCGATAACGCATTCTACTCCTGGAATCTGACCTGGTTTCTTTAACTTTTCGTCGAACACATCAGCAAACTCTAGTTTTATCTGCTTAGCAAGGTGGTGTTCCACATTATCTGATGAACTGACATCTACCAAACAAGAATCCAAAATTTCAGCAAACGGATCACTAATCTTAAATATATTAAATTCTTCATTTATGTTCAACACTTCCCCTGGACGAGAAGTTAAACTCACTTCTCTAGAGTAAGGCATCTCTAAGTCAGGGTGCAACGGAATTTTCGATCTCGGTGTCCTCAATATATTGGTCGCAAGATCAATAACACAATTCCAACTCGATAGCTCCCTTCGCCCTATTATACATCTGTATAACAAGTTATCCGCCACAAACGCGGTGATCTGATGCTTATCCCTAGGTGTTATAGCACAAGTGATAGTAACTTTACCAATTATTTGAAGTCTAGTTTTGTTCGCAGAATTGATACTGACCGTAGGTACAGGATCTACCTGTAATTTTAACAGATTTGCTAATTCACTAGAAATAATAGTAGGAACCGCTCCGGTATCAATCAAACATCGCACAGATCTACCCTGAAGCTCTAAAATGGCACCCAAAGAAGCACATCCATTATCATTCGTCTTTGGTTTTCCTTGCTCTGGACTGGGTACACTCTTCGCTCTTTTTTCCACCATCTCGTTTACCAAAACAGAGTCATTTTTCAAACTAGGGCATTCGTTCCTAAAATGTCCTTTCTTATTGCAGTGGAAACAAATCGCTTGGTCTCTGGACTTCCTTACTGGCGGTCTCCTTGGTCTCCTTTCGTTTACAGCTAAGGCATCATTGGTAGCATTTTTCTTCATTTGGGAAGGAATCGGAATCTTAGACGGCATATTCTGAAAATTCATAGCTAAAGGTATAGGAGTAGTATTGTCCAACTCCTCCATCGCTAAAGGTTTATGGATCGCCGTCGTCGGTGCAGGAGAATATAAAAACGATCTATCTTTCACGGGTGTATTGATTCTTTCATAGACAGGCTCCTGGTAGGTAGGTCCCCTAATGCTATCCATCATTCCCGTATATGAGGGATTGTACATACCCATATGTATGGTACCAGCCTGTAACAATTTTACCGCATTCTCTATTGCTTTATCAACGGTGCTAGGCAACGTAACAATTATTTTTTTCCTTCAACGCTCCGTCATCTATGGTTTCATAAAAGGCAGTCAACTTTTCTGCGTCCGACACATTCGGTAGTTTTTTAATCAAAGTATTGACATCTCTAATATGGTCTAAAAAAGTACTGGCATTGCTCATCCTGAGCATTCTGAGACGATCCAAATCCGATCCATACTGGACAGCAAATACCTTGTCCATTTCGGCAATAATCTCGGCGAACTTAGTTTTACCACAGGTAGCTACCACTCTAAGAGCAGTACCCTCGCAAAAACTGGCAACCATCATCAACGGGGTCTTTCCATTCCCTACATCGGCATCCTTAAAGGTGGAAATAAAGGCCCTAAACTCATCATAGGTAAGCACGGAATACGGACCACCGGAAAAATACTTCGTCATCTTCGGACTCGGAGGAAAAATTATGGCAATTAAAACAATAAGTATATATATAAATAAAAAGGTGTCGCCAATTGTAAATTAATATGTATACGCAGGTTACTTAGATATATATATATATTACTGTTAATTGCAGTATTAGAAGAAAGCTTTATTAGGTTAAACTTGGTGTCTTTATATAGGCATGATTGATGACTGGTGATTATGGGAAATCGGCAGTAAAACTACCGGTGGGAGAAAGCCTGATCTCATTGTGATATTTCCGTTTTTTCATAGAAAGTACTCTTGGCCGAGTTGGTCTAAGGCGTCAGTTTAAGGCACTGATTTCTTCGGAAGCGTGGGTTCAAATCCCACAGAGTACATTCCTGTTAATTAAATACCGCATGCGAACTTTTGGTGGTGTTTTTTTCAGGTGTAGAAAAGTCATGGAAATTCCATAGAGAACTCGTGGAAATTCCATAGAAACCACAGTGACAATTCAGATTGCCTCCGAACCGCAATGATGTCCAAACCGATTGTTTACCAGGATGGATCGATGACTCAGCGAGACAACCGACCGGAAAACAATAAGTATAAATACCCGATGAAATCCTTGGTTACAGATATTATATTCTATTCATTGTTATAAGATTATTAATATCATAACCAAGATATGTAATTAAAGATAATTAAATAAATATTATATTCTATTCATTGTTATAAGATTATTAATATCATAACCAAGCTTTTCTACTTTATCACTCTCATCAATCTTTTGTTAAAGAGTACTATTCTATAATAGATAATACACTTTACAAAACAGGTTTCGATTTTTAAAGCCCAAGGCAGAATAACTGATGTGGTATGGTAGTCGGCTTGTGACGCCTTGGGTCGTGGGTTCGAATCCCGGGTTTTCCTATTTTTCCCCATTCACTTCCAGTGAACCCATGTACTTTCAAGTCTGTATGATACCATCCCGCCATGATGAATATGTAAATTGACAAGCGAAGCCCTCAACTACGTAAAACCATTGGTGTACTCTTAAAATCTTCTGTCGCTTCGAAATACTTAACAGTCCACTGTTGAAACACCTTGCTCAAAAATAATAATAGGCAGTCATGCCTCTATAAAATGATGGTCATCACAACCGGCCTGTGGTTGTAAAAAAAGAAATCTGTAGGCTTCTAAACCCTACCTTAAATAAACAACTGTATGGTTATAACAAAAACAAAAAAAAAAAAAAAAATGTGGTATGGTCCTCTGCTTGTGACGCCTGGGTCGTGGGTTGTAAAACAACGAAATCTGTAGGCTTGTAAACCCTACCTTAAATAAACATCTGTATGGTTAAAACACAAAAAAAAAAAAACAAAAAAATTTTAAATGTCCACCCAGTTCAAAAATTATAAATCATATCAGTTTGATTAAAAAAAACAAAAACCTCTTATCAACTCTCAATTTATCTTAAAATCTTACAACAATAAAAAAAAATTCATGGATTTTCTTCGAATCATACCTTTTCACAGTTCTTAACCTAATTGAAAAAGAGATTTTTTAAGAAGGAGTTACTTTGGAACCACCTCTTTACTTATTTGATACATTTTCATCTTTGTATAGCATCATTTAGTTCCTCAAGATACAAAAAACTCAGTGTTATTCAACTTGGTGGTTCTGGTCATTAAATAAAGCTTAATACATCATTTATTGCTCTATCATTAAAGTTTCATTAGTATTCGTTGCTTAAGATAACCAAACTTCAATTTTGGTTTGAAATTATGATTTACACCTCTTCGAAAAACAAGAAAGATATGATGTTCGCAAACTCATTCTATTGTTGTGACCACTACCGATGGAGTTATAACACTAATCATAAAAACAAAAAATAAATGAAAATAAAATAAATTAACAAAAATGCAAATTTCACCCACTTTCTTGATAATTACAAGTTTTAAAAAATATTATTAGATTTGATTAGATTGATTTAATTGATCAAATGATGAATGATCATGAAGATGATATAGAGGAGATCTGTGATAGCCTAAGAACTTCACAAATCAATTTGAATAAAAAAGAAAAAGAAAAAGAGAAGGAGAAAGCAAAAGAAAGAGAGAAGGAGTTGCTTAAGAAAAAGTTAAAAGATGACAAGGACCTTAAGAAAAAAGAAAAAGTCTAGTGCTGACGATATCGTTATATCGGCACCTGCTAGTTTTCAAGCGTTTAGATGCTCCTTCGGTGCCGAACAAAGCGAGCAAGCCGTCATTGTCGCTCTTGCATATGCAGCAGCAACAGCAGAATCAGCATTTGCAGCTACAAAGGAAAGAAAAACTGTACTTTAAGGTGTCGGATCAGCTGCTAAATGAGGTTGCACACTGGGAGTCGACAAAGTCGAGCTACGTTCAGTCAGTGGAGGCGCTGCTGCAGAAAAAGTCGAATGCACTCGACGCCCTCTTTGTCGAGTACCTGTCTGAGATTGAGCCACTGCTTGATCGCTATCAGCTTGACCCGTCGCTCAAAGCCGAAATCATGGCACGCGAGCAATCTCGTTTAGAGGAAGCAAAACAGCGTTTGTTTGGAAGTCGCAATGCCTCAATTGATGCACTCGAATCGCAGATCGCCACCAGAAAGCGTGAGATCGATATGCATAACAAGATTACATTGATTCAGTCAGTTGTTAGATGCTGGTTGGCAAAGCGACGTTACAAGCAGATGAAGCTAAGGATTGAGAAGCGAGACAAATGCATTCGTGAGATTGTCGAGACAGAGCGCGCCTATGTACATAACCTAGAGTTGATTATCACCCAATTTCTACAGCCACTCCAAACAACAAAGAAAGACCTCCTGACAGCTTCTGAGATTTCATCTATATTTTCCAATTGCTCTGCACTCTACGGAGTGCACAAAGAGCTGCTCGAATCACTGGAGTCTAGACTAGCAAAATGGGACAACAAACAATCGATAGCAGATTGCTTCCTTACTCTAACACCTTATCTCAAGCTGTACACTCAATACATCAATAACTTCAATCAATCTCTCCAAACCTTGAACGAATGTAAGAAGAGAGATTCAAAGGTTAGCAACTATTTCTTTAAAGTACGTACTCTTTTACTCTATTTTCGTTTATTTCAATACTAACCTATTCATTTAGGACTGTAAGAGTAATCCATTACTACAGAATAAAGATTTCTTGGACTTGCAAATTCAACCTGTACAAAGAATCCCAAGATACAAGCTATTGTTTACCGTAATTATACATTTAGTAGAGCGAAATCAGGGTTATTTATTAATATTTCTATAGGAACTATTACAAAATACACCAACTATTCACAGTGATTATGAATTAATAAGCCAAGCTCTAAAAGCTATACAAAATGTAGCAATTTCAATCAATGAGAGCAAGAGAAATGCTGAAGGATTGGAAAAGATGATTCAAATTCAAGGATCTCTAACTACCAACATGGTAAGATTACATATTAGGCGATCAAAACAGATGCAATACTGAAAGCTTTGTTTGTAATTAGGAATTGGTTCAACCACATAGAAGACACATTAAAGAGGGTATTGTTTTATTCGAGAAAAGAGGTAAACTAAAAGAGAGACATCTGTTCCTTTTCAACGATTCTCTTTTGGTTTGTAAAAAGATGGCTACTCTCTTCGATAACTCACCTCGATACTCTGTCGTTACCCTATTAAACCTCAAAAACTGTATTATATTGCCTGCTGAGGACCAGGAAATAAAGCATGGATTCGCAGTGCTTGGCAATGAGCACCTATATTTCTATGCCCGTGGAGCTGTCGAGCAGTATGAGTGGATCGAAATTCTGAAGCAACTAGTTAAAGAGTGGGAAGCAAATCAATCTACTCTCAGAAAAGAGGATGAGCCACAGCCGATGGTAAAGGAGCATTCGCGCGAAAGTCTTATGGTCAAAGAGAACTCTGTCATCAATCCACATAGATTGTCAGTTAAGCTTTCCGAGCACTCAACAGGATCGAATGAAAAATCAACAGCACAACAGCAACCACTGGTAGTCGAAAGGAACTCAAAAATTATGTCCCAATCATTTACTCCCTCTTCAATTTCTTCTACTCCAGCATCCTCAACAAGTAATCTTAGTCAATCGCTGAATTTGAATGTCTTGAATCAGCAAATATCAACAACAGCAAAGTTTCAATAACAATATCCCATCTATTCAAATACAACAACAGCAACAGCAGCAACAGCAACATCAAAACAAATCGATTAGAGAGTTGATCAATATTTTTGAAGAGATTCGTGTATTGCATACAGAACTGTTTGGACCTATATCTAAATTGCAAACAGTGTTTGGAGATTACTACCGCCAATTTTCCAGCACAGGTCAGTTTAATGAAACTTTGTTCAAGATAAATCAACTCCTTGGAAATATATCCAACTTGAAACAACGTTCTATTGAACTGCTTAAAGACGAAACTCTAGCAAAGCAACTACAGGATGTAATTTCTCAAGGAAAAAGATCATATAGGTACATTCAATGATTGGATCAGAGCCAATTGCCATCCAAATGATCCTGCAGCTCAACAACCAAGAATGATAGTTATCAACCTAATGAAATGGTATAATAATCTTTATACTATTTGGAAATCTATTTTGGATTTCGAAAAGATGTAGTAATAAATTTTCTATAGATAATGTACATTGTTTATTGTTTACTTTCTTGATTTTCCACCCATGGAATTAAGTTTGATTGATGCCATCTTGATTTGATATCTGAACTTCTTTTTGAAAAGAATTCCAACAGTTATGATACATGCCAATCCTCCAACAACTGAACATACGATGATCACTGGAAGTCTCCATTTCTTTTCATCACTTGAAGAACATTCATCTGCATTTGAATCTCCAAGCAAAAGTGATCCAAAGTTTGGATCAACAATTGCCTCGTTATTAAAGTATTCAATCGAGATGCCTGTTAAAACATTGTAATTGTTTGGGAATTGTAAATTGATGCTCTTGTATGATTCATCTGATGGATCGATCATTGAGACTTTGCTGTTTCGAATTCTTCCATCGACAATCATACGATCGGAGTAATATGCTTGAAGAATTCCTGTTCCTTGTGTGATTTCCATGATTCTGAGTGATGATTCTGTGTTTGATGATGTTCCTCCAATTCCAGATTCATGTGTCTCACATCCTTCTTTGACTTGAAGTTGTGCTTGTGATAGGAAGATCACTTGAAGTGTGTTAAGTTTGTCTGAGAATGTCCAGTTTGATATTTGAACCTGATATTTGACAGAGTTAGCTGGAATGTTGAAGATATCACCTGCAAAGTTATAATCTGTGTTGTTGACAAACATTTGCATGCTCACATCGACTTGAAGTTGATCATCATTTGGGAATCTTCCAGAGTATGTGAATTTGTTGTTGTTGGTATCTTCTTTAAGATCGAACCATTTGATATCTTTCATAAAGTATTGTTTGATTGTTTTGATATCATTGATTTCTCGAATCTCTGTGATGTTGACATTGAATTTGATATCTTTCTTTGGTGTTGCAAGTTCAACATTGGTCGTATTGTCGACAACAACTGGTGGATTTACAACAATAGGAGCATCTGGAATTTTGTTTGAACAATCGATTCCAATCCATCCTGGATTGCAATCACATGATCCAGAAATTGGATTACAAATACCATTAATACATTTGTTGCATAATGTTGGTATTTTATAAACAAATACTGGTTTTTCATCGTATTTCTCTGCAACATTCACTCGAACTGAGAGATAATCACTTGTCGAGATATCAGAGCTAAATTTACAGGTGATTTGACTTCCAATGCTGTTGATTGAAGGGTTTTCACATGTTTTGTTTCCGATTGTGACACTGAGATTGAAACTTCCAAAATAATCTCCAAAAATAGTGACCACATCCGGTTGTTTAAAGATTGTTGAGCTACATGATTGAATCAATGGTCCTTCATATTCCAACTCTTTAAGTATTTGAGATGTGTATTGAATGATACTGACTGTTGATCTTCCGTATCCAGGTGGTGAGTCAACTACTAATCGATATGGGTTATAGTTATCATCAATCATTGAAATCTGAGATGGAACACCTCCAACTGAAATATTGAGAATCTTTTCTCCAGAGAAGCTGATAGGTGCCAAATATTCACCAGTAATTGTCAATTTGCCACCCTGTACTCTCAATGGTGAGAATGAGAGTTTTTGACCAACAGGAACTAGAAAATTAATTAGATTTTAATATAATGAACAAAAAAGAAAGTACTTACAAAATGTTAAATTGCATGGAAGGTGAAATATCTCCATTGATTGAAACATTCATTCTTCCAGCTCTTGCATCGAGTGGAAGTGCGAATGTCATGTGAGTATAGTTAGAAGATGTTGGTTGTAGAGGCTGTTGTGTGATACCATAAATCAAAACATTATCATTTTGTGATCCAAAGTAATTACCAACTATAATACCTTGTTTGATATCAGTGTATCCTTTTGAAAGATTCACATCTATAAATGGTAAAGGATAACTTAATTGGACTGGATAATAAGATGAGCTAATAGAGAGTGTAACTTTTCCAACAAGCAATGGTGGTGTAAAAATTCCTTGAGTTAATGATATCATGCTAAAAGGATATTGATTGCCATTTAGCTCAACAGTTGTTATCGTATCAGTAAAGAATAATCCAGTGATTGTTGTGTTAATACTTGGATTAAGAATATTTGGTGGGGTTATGTCATTTAATATTGGAGCTACAAATATGATCAATAATTAGTCAATGAAATGTTCTGATTTCAAACAATTACTTACTCCAAATTCTGTTGATTGTAATATTAAAACCAGGTGTTCCAATGAAAAGTGGACCATTTTTCGAAGATGAACTTAAAGAAAATACGCAAGTTTGAGTCAACAGTGAGCACATTGTTGATGCTGGTGTGAGAGTTCCAACTTTAATAGCAAATCCATTGACTGCTGTATAAAGTTTAAAAAATGAATCCCCTATAATTGATACCGATTGTTTAGTTTGTTCGATTTCAATAATACTAAAATCTATTGGTTTAAAATTAATATATAATCATCTTTAATTGGAATCAACAGTCAATAATTACCTTGGAATGTTATGTTGACTGTTGTATTCACTTGGGCTGTTACTGATTTAGATGAGACAAGAACTTGATATGTTCCATTGCTTGGTGAGATTCCAACATCACATGTCAAAAGGTTATTGGGTCGGGTGGGGTCCACAAGTATATTAGAACAAGGAATATTGTTTGTAAATGTCATTTTAGTGGTACCATCGACATATGAAAATCCATATCCTCCAACAGTGATCTTTCCACCATCTCTTGGTAAAACTGAAGGAGTTATACTTGCAATATAGAAAGTTGTGAGGTCGATTGATTTTAGTATTAGATTGTCCTGACAAATCAGAAATAATAGAGAAATTATCATAAGGAATTGGTGCCACGCTGATATCATATTGGCATTGAACAGTAGTTTGCGAAATGATTTGACAAATGCTTGGGAATGGAGAGGTTGTTATAGTTCCAGTTATATTATTAACCATAATGTTAATAGTTCTAGTAGGAGTAATAACTGTTACACTATTAATATAGGGTGCTTCATAAGTAATATTGTAGTTAAATGATGATCGATATCCTGGCTTGTCGATATAAATTGTTGTGAGGATCTTTTGGTATCCTTTTGGAGCTTGAATAGTTATTGTTCCATTAGTATAGTTTTAAAGTTCCGGGTGTAGAGGTTGAGTTATACACTAATGAAACGGCAGAATCCTTCCATCCATAATTTTTAAGCATTTTGATTATGTGCTGACCTCCACTCAATGGCACTGGAATAATACTTGCTAAGTTAGGAATCGGAGTGGATACTCCAAACACAACAAGAGTAGGAATAGCTGAGGTATCGGAAATGGATAATGTCTCTTTACTCAAACCATTGAAATAGTATCTGGATGCTCCTTGTGTTTCAGTTACGGGGTATTGGCTCTGTAATGGTTGGGAGTTGTAATATGGAGATCCATTTACAAAATTGACTGCTGACCAAAATTGGAATGAGGGAGTTTTGATGAATTGTGTTTGAACAAAGTTTAAAAGTATCTGAATTGTTGATTTGGGCAATATATGCATCTTCAGTAAATAGTTTAGCATTATTTAACAATTTAACTGAGTCGTCATATCGAAGTGGGAAGGGAAGGTATGTATAGTGTAGCTGTGATTTTGGCTCTAAAATAGTGGGTAAAAATAGATTATAATCGATTCCCAGAGTAGAACACCTGACACTAAGGGTGTTACTGTAGACACCTGAGAGCTTTGAGCAAATGTAATTACATTAGGGTTTTGAGCAACTAAAACCTGGCTAACATTGTATATGGTTCCATTTATAGTGAATGTACACCTATTTGGATCAAGAACTGAAAAGGAACTACCAACAATAGATAAGGATCCAGTAGAACCCATTATGCTTGGTCGAATGGCTTGGATATTAGGATTGTTATAGGCAAAAGTGTAGGTTTTGTTTACTCCACCGGAGGAGATGATAAATTTCAAAAGAAAAAACAGTTATTGGGTTAACAGTTTTACATGTACGGAAGTTCGTAGCAACTGTTTGATCATAACATTGTTGTCCACTAGTCCAAATTAAAATACCACCAGGGTAGAAATTTGCAGGATGATAAATTGTAAATAATATTGTACCTGGCTCCTCTTGTTTAAATGAGATGGTATCAGCAGGTTCAAATTCGATAATGAGATAGCTACTTACTGCTATTTGGAAGCACCTCTCCAGTGTGGTTTCTTACCGCCACCAATGATATCTATGACCAAGTGGGGTGTATTCAGATCCATATTCCAGAGAAAATCACCACAATATTTGAAGCAACGCTCAGGGAAAGATTGATAGAAGGGTTTGACCTTTTGAAGTGCCATTTATCCAGCCATAACTTTGTTGAAAACTATCTAGTGGTTGAGCATTCAACCAGACTGAAGAGCGACTGCTATTGTATTAAATACATTTGATTCAACCAACTAGCTTCATTGGCATCATCTATCGACAGAATATGGCTATTGAATTATGGTATATATATATTAGTAATTGAATTGAAATAAAAAAGTTATTATTATTGAATATATACCCAAATGTATTTGGATAAGGTGATGATGTCAGAGTTGGCATTAGCTTTTGCCTCTCTTCAAACAATAATTGAATATCTACGAATTGATAATAGTGTCCATTTCCAGGATTTAAATATGGATCCAGCAGGTACTACAGGTCCACCTCTAATTAAATATAGAGTTTGAAAAGCAGATAATAAATAAATTTTATAAATAACTTTTTATATATATTCATGATATATAGGTTTAAATTTTTTATAGTGATTCAATTTGTGTAGTTGGGGTTATGTGCTTAAACTTTCTGATCAAAAACAAAAATCGATGAAAATATATTTTCAAGTTTTTTCTTTGTTAAAAACTATCCCTTAATCACTCAAGCCCACTCTTTTAATTTGGTACCTCACATCATATAAAAAAACTTAGATATTTTTGGAACTCAAAATAGGTTTCAAACACTATTTTTTGTTAATTTGTTTTAATAGCTTTTTTATTTGTTTTGCTGTGTTTTCAATTGACATTGTACTACTTCCCTTGATTTACTACCAAAGGAATTAAGTTTGATTGATGCCATCTTGATTTGATATCTGAACTTCTTTTTTAGAATGATTCCAATAGTTATGCACATGCCAATCCTCCAACAACTGAACATACGATGAGTCACTGGAAGCCTCCATTTCTTTTTATCTGAAGGACATTCATCTGAATTTGAATCTCCAATCAAGAGTGATCCAAAGTTTGGATCAACAA